>CAUYPO010038100.1:0-27549 GCA_963574435.1 Cheirogaleus major | reverse complement strand
AACTCAGATAAACAGGCAAAAGTACTGAACAAATTATTCATAACTATACTTGCAGCCACAATAAAAATTGAAGAAATTCAAATTTGAATAAAATAATTAGATATCTATTTGAGTCTATGAATCACAAAATATTTTAAAAATGTAATTCGAATTATGGGTGATTTTTGTTTTCTCATTTGTATTTTTCAGATTTTTAAAAATACTTTATATGTGCTATTTTTATAACCATCCAACACTATTTGCGAGTATGCTGTAACACAAATGAGCCCGATTCATTTTACTCGTATTCAGGAAGCAAAGTTAGCCAGTGGGACCGCGCAGTGGGCTGCTGTGCATGGTTTTATGTGCACCTGACATTTACTTCGCAGATATCAGGGGTGTAGCAGGCAGAACTCTTATGTTATCACATACAGGAGAAATGGGAAATGACACAGAATTCCCACAAACGCAGAGGGGGGCATTTACTGCCGAGCGATGACTGTGTCCTATATGTTGTGCTCAGGACTTCACACCTATTATCTCGTGCCGTCCCGACAGTGGTACCGAGTGGAACTTCTCCATGGGAAAGAAGGCTGGAGGCTGACGGCTGATGAATAGAAATCAACATGCGACAAAACATGGCATTGCAATTATTTTCAGAGGCTATCATAAGATTGCTTTTCTTTGTCTCAGATTGTTAGTAGGGCCTCCAGGTTTAATTGCTGAGACCCGGCTGGCTAATTTGTCCCCGTCAGTCCTGTGACTGACTCACTGGATGGCCTTAGTGAAATCATGTTCTGCCTGTGAGTGTGTTTCCTTGCTGTGAAGGTGAAACTAAAAATACACGCTGTCTTCATGGGTTATGGTAAGGACTAGCTGAGTAATCTTTACCAAGAAATTGCAACTTTTTCAAGTAAAAAGGAGAGAAAAATGCCATTTCATCATATAGGAAATCTGT
The DNA here is from genome assembly GCA_963574435.1 of Cheirogaleus major. Lineage (NCBI taxonomy): Eukaryota > Metazoa > Chordata > Mammalia > Primates > Cheirogaleidae > Cheirogaleus > Cheirogaleus major. Next base: position 26,612 of record CAUYPO010038100.1, on the reverse strand, counting down.
TTGGGAGTTGTCTGACTGTTAAGTGACATAAAATAAAATGGAACACTTCTCTTCAACCTCCTTTGTTAGGCCACAAGAAAAAAAGCTGGCTTCATTCCGGGTTCTTTGGTGCTGGCTGAGGATGGGGCAGTTGCCAATGAGCAGCTCAGTCACCCAGGGCGGCCTCGGGAGAGAGCAGCCGCCATCCGTCCTCGCTGCGCTTCCCACGGCTGAGTCACTCGGGCCAGAGGCCTCTCCCGCCCTGCCCTTGCACAGCTCGGTCTTCCAGGTGCTGAGTCCACCGTCAACTTTTCTTTGACAAATCTAGTTTCATAAGTGCTGGGTTTTCTGATTTTAAACAGAAAAGTTCTGGCTCACTTGCCTCATTTAAAAAAATAATTTTATTGCTCTCTTTGATGTAAGTGACCAGGTCCCGTAGCTAAGATGGTTCAGAGACACAGCTCAGACTATGGGTTGAATCTTGGTTTTCCCACCAGCCATCTTATGGCCTTGGACACTTTGGAGCTTCAGTTTCTTTGACTGTACACTGGGGAGGGTAATAACAACTTTGTAGGGTTGTTGTAAGGATTAGAGATCCTTCCTTTCTACCTTCTCTCCCTCCCCACCTCCTTCCCTTCCTTCCTTCCTTCTTTCTTTCAAGACAGGGTCTTGCTATGTTGCCCAGGCTGGCCTCAAGCTCCTGGGTTCAAGCGATCCTTCCACCACAGCCTCCTGAGTCTCTGGGACTTCAGGTGCATGCCACCACACCTGGCAAGATCTTTTATTTATTTATTCATTTCATGAAACAAACTTATATTGAGTACTAAGTTCCTTACCTAGTAATCCTGCTGCAAATGAGGCACACACTCTGCCCTGAGGGAGCTTGCGTGCCAGTGGGGAGCTATGTCTCACACGTAGGGTCTAGAACTGAGGTTATGACAGGTCGACAATCCGCAGGTACAGTGGGCACCTCTATGTTGGGTGCTGATGAGCTCTCAGTTTATCCCCAAATATGGGACAAAAGAACACTTTGAGGAGTCATTTGGTCTCACATTACTCCCAGTTTTCACTGCTTATTCAAGCAACAGTTACTGAACACCTGGTTCCCACGGGCGGCGAGTTTGTGGGGCTCTAGAAACACTGAGATCAGTAGGATGTTGCCTGGTCTCCCAGGGGCTGACAGTGGGGAGGAGACAGACACCTCATGGGGGTACACTTCAGTGCGCTGAGCGCTGAGGGGGCGGGGGGAATGCGCTGAGCTGGGGCTGGGAAATGGGCCCTGAGGACGGAGAGACATTTGTAACACGAGGCAGGGGGTGGCGTGGTGGAGAGAACAAAAAAGGTGGTCACAGAGAGGGCAGAGGCAAAGGCTGGGAGGGGACGCAGTGCTTGCTGCCCTTGTGGCGTTATAAAATAGCTCCTTCACCATGCAGGCGGGAGCTGGAGGGCGGCGAGGAGGCCGGTAGAAGATGGGAATGAAAACTGGGTAAGTGTGGAGGGGTCGACCTTGTATCCATGGACACGGGAGGATAGGTTGGAGACTGGGATAGAGAGGGACTGGGGGCAGGAGCAGCAGGGGGCAACGTCCCAGGGAGGGAGGACAGGACTGTGGAGAGTGACCTTTGACACCAAACCCCACTTCCAGCTTTTGCCAGCCCGGTGGCCCTGGGAAAATTACTTAACTCTCTGTGTCTCAGATTCTTCCTCGAAAAGTGAGGATAATAGTATAATAACAGAAGCTCACAGAAGGTCGCTTCATTGTGTGGATTAAGTAAGAGACATCAGAGACATCGGAACAGCGCCTGGCACACCAAGTCCTCCGTAGGTGCTAGCTGTTTCCCTGGGGGAACACAGGAGGACAGAGAGTCTCGCAGGAGAGAGGAGGCTTGGTGTGGTCTGCTACGACCTCAGTGACAAAAGGCTGCCTCAAGCCTCTAAGAACACATCACGCCCACCCTTGTCAAAAGAAGGCGGGCCGACTAAAGGAGTGTTGCCTTGGGGTCCTCCAGCTACAGAAACCCAGGGCAACTTTCTGAGCAGATTCCTACAAGACGGGGGGCGAGGGGGGACTGGAGCAAGAGCAGTGGAAAGAGAAAGGCGACCCTCAGTGTCCCCGATGGTTCCGCCTGCAGTGCTGGAGACCACGCTGGCTCCCAGCAGGCCTGTGCAGTGGGTTCAATTCATTTTGGCCCAACTGCTTACCAACTTCTCTGATGTTTTCCTACAGATCTGTTCCTCCTAAATCTTTTTTTTAAGACGATAATTTTTCCAGAGCAAATTTAGGTTCACAGCACAATGGAGCAGAAAGTCCAGAGGTGCCCCGTGTCCCCCCATGCACAGCCCTCCCCACCCCCTTCATCCACAGTGCCCACCGTGTGGTCCACGGACACGGCTGATGAGCCTACACTGACTCATCTCTGTCGCCCAGATTCCACGGTTATGTTAAGATTCGCTACCTCTTCATGGCAGCAATAAATACAAAATTTTTAGCTAATGATTTTTAAAGTCTGTGCACCCCAGTGGGGAGATTGACGGCCAAAGCACTTCATGGCCGGCCCGCTGCATCCATCACTCGCCAAACTGAAGCTTTGGGACTGGGACAAACAGCCCGCCAAGCGCCCGGACAATCACCGCCGTCTGTGAGACTGTGGAGCCTCAGTCTCCCCTTGGTCCTCAGTTGGCTGTCATTCTGGATGCATCCCACTCTGCGACCTCTTAGCTCTTTGACCCAATGGCCTTGCTCTCCGCTCAGCCACGGCTTCCCGTTCTCACGGGGCAGAATGCGAAGTCTGAACTACACTCTCTTTTGAAACTGCTCCACCTTCAAAATCACGGACCCCAACATCCTCCTCGCTGACCACAAGGCCAGTCTGTCCTGCAGCTTCTGCCCTCCGCAGCCATCCCCTGTGGGGACTTCCACGTCCCCCCACTCTCTCCCTGTCCACGGCCGCTCCTCTAGTAGCTTTTCCCATGTTCAGGTTGGATTCTGTGGCCCACGATGTCAATCACTGTCTTGCAAACGCCGTAAGCTCCCATGTCCTCTTTCTCTTGCAGGAACCTGGAAAACCTGAAATCTGACTACCTGGTCTTGTCCAGGCAGCTGGGGACTGCGGCAGAGTGGCCCGGCCAGACAGGTTGGGGTCACTGTAAACGCTTGGTCTCCAACCACACATGGTGCTCCATCTGCCATCTCGCTGGGCCTCTCGCTTACTCTCCTGCCCTCTGAAAACACTTCAAACATTGTCTGTCTCCTTCGATCTCAGATGTCTCACCTCCCTCTCATTGACTTTGTTTCATATGTCACAAAAAAATAGAAATGCCAGCCAAGACCTCCCTCGACTTTGGGCTGCCTTCAGGACAAACCTCCGTCTGTCCTAGTTTTCCTCTCCTCTCCTCTTGTCTCATGGAGTGGCCGTTCCTCTGCTAAGAAAAAGACTTATCTCTCATCCAGCTCTGGACCTTAAGATACTGAGAAGTGGTTTTGTGGTTCCAGCAATAAGGAAGTCATTGGTGACTTTAATAAGAGCCAAGTTCAAGTGAAATGAGAAGAACTAGAAGGTGAAGAAACTAGACAGTTATAGACAACCCATTTAGGAAGTCTGATTATGAAGGGAGCAATTACTCATTACTATCTCTAAAACCCTAAGCTATCGATTATTCCCTTCATCTTTCTCTTCTTCCTCTCTACCCATTCCCTTCAGTCCCAAACACACAAAGGTCTCTGTCATCCCAACAGCAGCACCTAGATAAACAATAAAGAAAAGCCATCCTTCAATCCTGCGTCTCGCAGCTATTGGCCTATTTGTTGCTGTCCTTCATAATCACATTTCTCAAGCGGGTTGTCTTGTCACTTGTTCGCCTTCTAGTCCCTTCACATCTCATTTCAGTATGATTTTCTGAAGGTCACCAGTGACTTCCAGAGTGCTAGAACCAAAAGAAAAAACAGAACAAAACAGAACAAAACACAACAGCACTTTTCAGCCTCCTCACGTGTTTTCCCTGAGGTAGTCCGTGACGGCAGAGTCTCGCCGGTCTGGGGAAGCAGCTTCCAGTTCAAGAAATGCCCGGTGCGTTTCCGGGCTGCACACTCTGTGCCAGGCTCTGGGTTGAGCGGCGGGAACCCGCAGCAGCGTAAGTCACAGCCCTGTCCCTCAGGGCCTGCGGGCCGGCCTGTGGAAGGCAATGACCATGCACTGCGCCGCCACACGTGGTGACTGAGGAAGACGGGCCTGGGGAGCACAGGGGGAGGAGGGGCAGTCACCTTCTCCAGGGTGGGGTGGAAGGGTTCAGGCTGGAGTCTGAGAGGTGAACTGGTGTGAGAGCTGAGAGAGCACGTTCCAGACAATGAAATCAATGGGTGTGACATGCAGGGAACCTCGTGCCACATGGTGCTGGGAAAGCCTGGGTGGAAGTGGGGTGTAGGTGGGTGGGGCTGTGTGTGAACGGTGGAGTCTGGTCAGGAATGCCTGGGTGCGTGAAGCCTGGCCTCTGGCCTACTCTTCCAGGCCCAGGGACATCAGATTCACTACAATTAGCCTATATATGGTCCTAGATGTTAGCAGGTGCTGAATAAATGAAGAAAGGTTGAATGACTGTCTTAGTTCATGAAACACTGCCACATTATTTGTGTTGTTTAAATTGACGTTGCTAATGCGTTTAAAGTGCTTGGAACTCAGGCACAGAGTATAAGCGGCCGTGTAGCATATTGGTTAGGGCATCAGTCGATGGGGCCGGAGGCACAGGGTTTGTACCCCAGCCTCAATACTTGCTATGACTTTGGACAAGTTACTTAAGCTCTTTGTGTCATCTATACTTTGGGAATTCTGACAGTAGCTAACTCACAAAGTTATCTTGAGGGTTAAAAGGGTTTATATATGTAAAGCACTTAACCCAATGCCTTGTAACAACTCATAATAATTGTTCATACTGACCATTAATAATAAGTGATGGAAAATTATTACTGATAATTTAAATTATGATTAGTTATTGACCATTATGATTAAATCCCCCAAGAGCTCTAATTCTTCAAGCCTTCTCTTCCACCCCAGGTGCATTCTTGTTCTGGTGTGTCTTTGCTCATCTGGGATTCAGCTCACTCACCAGCTGTGTCTGTTAGCTGACGGAACCAAATTCACATGGTAGGCACCAGCACGGATGACCCGGAGGCAGCCATCCATCGATGGCTCCAAAGTCTAGATAGCTCTTCTTCCTCCTCACGTAAAGTACAGCTGGATTATGCATGTATAAACCAGTATATCTGTCTGGAACTATGTCCTAGAAGACTAAAGAAACAATGATCTGACCTACATGTGCACTCTGGAGGGTACCCATGACATTTTCTCTATATTTTTTGTTTATTGGCATGTCAGCATTCGGAGGTACTGCTCAGCTAGTCCAAAGGGCATGTGTTTTTATGTTCTGAAAAGCTGTATCAACCAACTGTGTAACAGAGACCAATTAGGAAGCTTTCACTTTTAAAGAGTTTCCAAGCACCCTGCCCTTTTCCTAAAGGACTCTTTTCCCTTTTATGGATGAGCACCAGGCTCCAAGACAGTGTAAATAGAGCTTCCTGTTCCAGGGACTTGCTGGCTCCTACAGGAGCCCAGGGGTCCTTTGGGAAAAGTTGATAGGAACTCTGAGCTGTGTGTGCCCTGAGGCTCAGGAGCCAGCAGGGCCAGAAGGGAGGGAAACACATTTAACAGCCCCTTTGTGCAGACTTCGGTCCCAGGAGCACTTCTGGGAAAGTAAGTCCAGTGCCATATACACAGTCCTGGCAAAGAATGGCAGGGAAGCTGGCCCGGCTGGAGAGAGCCCTTCCCAGATTAGACACCTAAATCTTGGACCCGGCCTCTTTGAGGAACCTAGAGATGCCTGGAATTCCCACAGTTCAGGGATCCTGTGCTTCGGATGAGAGGATTTTTAACAAACAGAAGTAAACCAAATTAACTCCAGTCCAACAGCAAATATTTTTCATGGTGCTTAGTGTTTATACACTAAGAATATGAAAATTAAAATCTGTTCTTCTCTCTTGGACCTTAATATTTTAAATGATGATAATAAAAAGCATTATTTTGTGGTTCAGTTGATGTGCCAATCACTCTGATAATTTTGATGATGACATCAAGACAGTAATAATTTTGATGATAGCTCACATTTACTGAGCACTTGCTATGTGGTCAGCAGTGAGTTAAGCCAGTCTCCATCAATAAAAAAAACAGCATGAACTAACAAATTGTGTTTGCTAATTTAGTATAAAGTATGTAAGTATGCACCATAATATTATATTATGTACTCTCATGAAGCATACACAAAACTAAAAATGAAAGGAATGACATAAACATAAATAGAAATCCTTAAATTTTTTTCTTGCCTGACAGTGGATTGTCTAGTGCTGAAGTATGGGCACCCCAGTGTGAAGACCACTCTGTGAACACTGTACAAGCTGTTATTATTTACATGCAAACTGAGGCACGCAGAGGTGAAGCCCTTGCCAAAGGCCAGTGTGTTACCTTTGTGGGGCACCCTGTTGGCCCCTGTACTTACCCTGTGACATCACCGGTTTCTGTAGCTCCTCTATCAGCACTTCTAGGAAGGCGCAATAGTTCCTTTTTATGGCACCAAATGCAGAGGAAACCAATAAACAAACACTTAAATTGGACTTCATCAAAATTAAAATATTTTGTATTTCAAAGGACACTATCAAGAGAGTAAAAAGGCAACTCACAGAATGGAAGAAAATTTTTGCAAATCAAATATCTGATAAGGGATTTGTATAGAGTATATAAGGAACTATTACAATTTAAATAATAAAAAAGACAACTCAAAAACAAAAACCTCAACCTAATTAAAAAATGGGAAAAGGACTAGAATTAGTGTATTCCTATTTCTGCTCTTTCTTAATCTAAATATTAGATGCATATACTTAAACAGTGTGTCCAGATGTGTCCTAGACTTATCATCTGAGATCTCTAAAACAAGTTGAATCAAATGTATAGCTTTATCCTCTTGTCAGACATAAGAATCTTAGAATGAATTGAGATTTTCTCATCCAAAGCTTTCTTTCTTAATCTAGAAATGAAACCCAGATATCAGGTTTGCTGTGGTTAACAGTAAGCATGGAACCACAAATGAAACTAAGAAAATTCTTCCATTTCAAATATCATTTTAAAAAGAATAAAATTCTTAGGAATAATAAAAGCAGTGAAAAACATGTGCTTTGGAAACTACAAAACACTGTTGAAAGAAATTTTAAAAGTTCTAAATGAATGAAAAGACATCCCATATTCATGGGCTGGAAGACTTAGTAATGTTAAGATGAGAATACTCTTCAAATTGGTCTACAGATTTAACTCAATTCCTATGCAAATCCCAGCTGGCTTATTTGCACAAATTGACAAGCTGATCCTAAAATTCATGTGGAAATTCAAGTAATTGAGAACAGCCAGAATAATCTTGGAAAAAACAACAATGTTGGAGGACTTATACTTTCCAATTTCCAAACTTATCACAAAGCAATAGTAATCAGGACAGTGTGGTAATGGAATAAGATTAGACATTTAGACCAATGAATAGAATCGAAAGTTCAGAAATAAGCCCTCATATTTAAAGTCAATTGATTTTTTACAAGTGTACCAGGACAATTCAATGGGAAAGTATAGTATTTTCATCAAATGGTGCTGAGAGAACTGGATATCCACATGCCAAAGAATGATGTTGGACCCTTACCTCATTAAAAAAATTATTTCAAAATTGATCAAAGATCTAAATGTAAGAGCTAAAATTATAAAAAACACTTGGAATAAAACATAGGTAGAAATCTTTGTAACCTTGGATTAGGCAATAGTTCTTTTTATGGCATCAAAAGCATAGGCCAATAATGAAAAAAACAGATAAATTGGATTTCATCAAAATTAAAACCTTTTGTGCTTCAAAGGACACTTCCAAGAGAGTAAAAAGATAACTCACAGAATGGAAGGAAAGTTTTCAGGTCAAATATCTAATGTGGGATTTGTATCTAGAATATATAAAGAGCTATTACAATTAAATAAGAATAATATAACTCAACAACAAAAAACCCAAACAATCTAATTTAAAAATGGGGAAAGGACTAGAATAGACATTTATCCAAAGAAAATATGCAAATGGTCAATAAGCACATGAAAAGATGCTTAACACCAATAATAATTAGGGAAATGCAAATCAAAACCACAATGAGATACCAATTCACATCCATTAGGATGGCCATTATAAAAAACAAAAACCAAAACCAGAAAGTAAATATTGGTGAGGATGTGGAGAAATTGGAACCCTTGTGCATCGCTGGTGAAAATATAAAATGGTGCAGCCACTGTGAAAATTGGTATGGTGATTATTAAAAAAAATTAAACATGGAATTACCATATGATTCAGCAATTCCACTGCTGAGAATATTCCCAGAAGAAGTGAAAGCAGGGATTAAAACAGATATTTGTACACTCATGTTCATAGCACCATTATTCACAGTAGCCAAAAGGTGGAAGCAACCCAAGTGTCTGTCCATTGATGGATGAATGGATAAAAAATGTGGTGTATACATATAAAGGAATATTATTCAGCCTTAAAAATGAATGAAGTTCTGACACATTCTGCAACATAGATGAACCTTGAAAACATCAGGCTAAGTGAAATCATGCAGTCACGAAAGGGCAAATACTACATGATTCCACTTATATAAGGTACATAGAGTAGTCACATTGACAGAGACAGAAAGGAGAATGGTGACTGCCAGGGGCTGGGTTGAGGGAAGAATGGGGAATTAGTATTTAACGAGTACAGAGTTTCAGCTTAGGAAGATGAAAAAGTTCTGGAGATGGATGGTGGTGATGATTGCACAACACTGTGAATATACTTAATTCTACCAAACTGTAGACTTAAAAATTATTAAAATGGTAAATTTTATGTCATGTCTATTTTACCACAATAAAGGAATGAATTAAAAAATAAACAAAAGGGAAATAACTCAATTAAAAATGTGCAAAGGATCTAATTAGACATTTCTCCAAAGAAGATATACAAATGGTCAGCAAGCACATGGAAAGATGCTCAATATTATTAGTCAGCAGGGAAATGAAGATGAAAACTGTCATGCTATCCCTCTTCGCGCCCGCTGGGATGGCTGTGATCAAGAAGACAGATAAGTGTTCCTGAGCATGTGGAGAAATCGGAACCCTCATGCACCACTGGTGGGAATGTAAAATGGGGCAGCCACATTAGAAGCAGTGTGGAAGTTCCTCAAATGGTTAGCGCTGAGTTACCATATGATCTAGTAATTCCACTCCTAGGTATATTCCCAAGAAAAATAAATACATCTACCCAGGCAAAATTTGTACATGAATGTTCATAGCAGCATTGTGATATTACAACAGCCAGAAAGTGAGAACAACCCAAATGTTTACCAACTGATGAGTAAATGTATAAAACGTGGTATGCATATGATGGGAAATTATTCTGGAATAAAGAGAAATAAAGTACTAATACATGCTAATGATGAAACTTTGAAAGCATTATGGTAAGGGAAAGAAGCCAATCACAAAGGACCCCATAGTGTGTGATTCCATCCTAGGAAATGTCTAGAATAAGCAAATCTACAGAGACAGAAAGCAGTCAGTGGTCGCCTAGGGCTGGGAGGGTTGGGGGAACTGGTGTGACATCAGTGTTTCTTTCTGAGTTGATGAAAAGTTTCTAAAATGGATTGTGGTGACGGATACACACCTCTGTGAAAATACTAGAGACCACTGAATTGTACACTTTAAATGGGTAAATTATGTATGTGAAATATAGCTCAATAAAATGGTTTAAAAAAGAGTAAGCACAGGGTGCTTAATATATATTTATGGGGTGGTTCAAGTACAAAGTGGTATGCTTATTGACTAATTTTAGAAAAATTAGTTACTCTCATCCCTCTCGCATATTTGTGAATACAAGCAAAACAATCAGGGTTATTCTCCTTGCGGTTAAGAGTGGGCCATTGGGAGAAGACAGATTCCCTATATCTCTCTGTGGGAAAAAAATGACAGTATAGGATTTTATTATCCTTTTGCTTCTCTTTTTTAAAAGCAAGATTATAGAGTTATGATTTACATACCATAAAAATCCATCCATTTTAAGTGTACAATTCAATGTTGTTTTTTTTTTGTAAATGTATACAGTTGTCCAAATATCACTACCATTCAGCTGTAGAACATTTCATCTCCCAAAAATGTTCCTGGGTGCCTATTTGCAGTCAATTCCTGCCCCTACCCCAAGCCCACTTATTTGCTTTCTGTCTCTATTTTTCTGCCTTTTTTCTTTTCTTTTTTTGGTTTATATAAATGTTATCATACAATATGTAGTATTTCATGTCTGGCTTCTTTCACTTAGCATGATGTTTTTGAGATTCATCCATGCTGGTGCATGTATTAATAGTACTTTCATCCTTATTGCTGAGTAATATTTCATTGAATGAATATACACCTTTCATTTATTGATTCTAGCAGATGGACACTTGGTGTGTTTTTAGTGTTTGGCTATTATGACTTAAGCTGCTATGAACATTTGTGTATAAGTCTGGGTTGTCACGTGTTTCTCATCCCTCTTGGGCTGAATTTCTGGGTTGTATAGGTATGTGAGTTTAACTTTTAAAGAAACTAGCAACTGTTTCCTAAAGTCGCCATACCACTTTGCATTTCCACCAGGCATGTATGAGGATTCCAGTTTCTCCACATCCTTGTCAACACTTGGCACTGTCAGTCTGTTTGATTTCAGCTATTCTAGTAGGTGAATGGCGATCTATCCTTTTAAACGTGGAAATAGATTGCTTCTGGGTTTTGGCGTCCATGGGAAATGCCGAGTCTCGTAGAGGGACCCTAGGATGTGTTGGGTGTTACAACATTCCTGGAGCACACTGAACTGGGAATGTTTTGGGTGGGGGAGGGGAGGGTACACTGAGGACTCTCTGAAGTCTCTTCTAGTTTCAGGGAAGAAAAAGAAAAGTAGAAGGATAGTAAAACACTCCATGATGAGTTCAAGGAGAAGCACTATAAATTTTTTAAAAATTTAAAGCACTGGAAATAGTTTAAAGCCTTAAATTTTAGTTCCAGCTAAGTTCCTAAATAGCTGGGTAAGTCTTTTTATCATTTCTGGCCTCAGGTATCTTGCGTGTAAAGACAGAATTTCAAATATTACACTTAAGCACCCTTCCAACTCTACCTAGAAAGTTCAAGAATGTGCCTGATGTTTCTAAGATGGGATGCAGCATACGCAGTGATATAGCTATGCTGTCAAACATGAACATGTTTAACTTTTGTCTTAGTAGTAATACTGTGGTCAGAAGATGCAAGCTGATATCTTACTGTTAAGATCAGTAAAAAGGGCATTTACATGAATTTCCTAAATTCTCTCACTTAGTGACACGTTTTTTAGTAGCCTTTGCTCGTTCACTGGGCATGTGCTATAAACTATAACCTATGAAATTATATGTTACTATGAAAATAAAAATGGTTGTTTCAGATATTTTCTTATCTGTGAGAAGAAGATGGATTGAGATGCCTAAGTGGGCTGCTTAGATTTTGTACCAAGAGAAAGGCTGATGCACAATTACCTGGAGGTTGGCAATATGCTCTATAAACTGGGCATATAGCCTTTCAAATTTGTTTTAGAAAATATAGCTATTTTTTCACACAAAACCCATATTATTTATGTTGGCTATAATAGATTTATTTTCAATGAGTGAATAAATATTTCTTAAAGTTCTCAGTTTGATTTCTAATATGGTTACAATCAATAGATGTGACACACATAAACGAAAGGTTTTTGGGGTTCTTTGTAATTTTTAGGGTGTAAAGAGTTCTCAAGTCCCAGAGGCTCGAGACCTGCTGGTTTATGTCCCCATAATCCTGACTTCTGCAAGCCCCACACATTGCTTAGCCTTCTGGTAATAATACTTTCTACTTCTACTACTTTTCTGAAGCTCTTTGTGGTAAGACTACCTATAAATTCCAAATTCCAAAATCCAATTCACATTTTCATTTCTTATCTTATGTGACCACCCAAAAGCCTCTAAGACTGCTGTGCATTTCCTTCTTAAAAATCTTTCTCCCTTTGATGTTGTGACATCAGCCCTTTCAATACCTCTTCCTACTTTCTCGTCTTTCCAATGTTTTTCCAACGTTTGCTCCTTGCCCTTGCATGTCAGTTACTTCTCAGGGTTCCAATCTAGGTTTTCTTCTCTTACTGCTCTACATATTTTCCCTGTGGTGTCTCGTTCATATATTTGGCTTCGGTTTCTGCCAACAGGCCAATGATTTCCATATCTCCATTTCTTTCCTGGGCTTGGTATCCTTATTTCCAAGTGCACGCTAATGCCTAACAAGCATCCCAAAGGGAACATGTCCAACTGCAACTCATGAACTTCTCCTTTCCAAACTCAACTGATTTACTTGCATGCATATTTTGATTAACAATATTATCCATTTATTTGGAAACAACAAAAAAGAAAACCCAAAACAATAGCTTAAAAAAAAACTGATAGTTATCTTTGACTCCTTCTCTTCCTAGCTCCCCCACATGCAGTAGATCTCCAAATCCAATTCTAGCTCCAAAACATCTCCCACGTCTATTCCTTGTTCTTCCTCCTCTTACTCCTACTCACACCATCCTTTTCCTGAACTACTACAATGTCCTATTGATCAGCCTGCCTGCAGACTTTCTTCCAACTGCTTGCCAGCATTACCTTTCAAGCATGCACATGCACCCATTGTCACTTTTGGTATTTAAAATTTTCCATGATTTCTCCTCACCTATAGAATAATACTCATGCTCCTTAAGTGGGCAAAGGCACATGAAGTCATTCATTATTTGGCCCTACAGAGTTTTCCAGCTGTCTCTCGCCATGCCCAATTCATACCCTATTGCCCGGCCATGCTTTGCCTTTGCTCGGGTGCTTTTCTCTGTCTAGTGTCCACTCCCTCTCTATGAGTAGAACTCATCCTTTGGGTCTCTTCCTAGAGGTCAATTCCTCTCTGATATCTTCCTTTTCTCTCAGCCCAAGGTGCACTTGCCTGTTTTATCTGGCAAACTCCCAAATCAATTAGAATAAGGCCTCATCATATCTCACCATACTGTAGAGACTTGTTTATATCTCTACTTCCCTACTAGGCTGTGACCATGGGGCTCTGTCTGCTCCGCTAACGGGTGTGCAGATGCATTGGCTGGGGTAGGGGGTGCCGCACAGGGCTCCTTTGCTTTCTCTCTGAGCCAGCTGCAGAGATATTAATTTCTCTTCACAGTTAAATCAAGATATAAATATTGAATTGTTTCATGATCAAGAAAAGTGGATGCAAAATAAGTGGTGACACAGATGAAACAAAGTCCTCCCTCTCTCGAGGGGTCAAGGATGGCTGCCTGTGGTCTCGCTGTTTGCTTCCCCTCCTAGATCAGCAACGTGGAAAAAGATTTAGAGGAAAAAAAGAGATGATAGAACGAAAGAACTCACAGGGAAGAAAAGGAAAACCAGGTGAGCTCCTGGGGAAAAAAAAAGTCCCAAAGGAGATGCAGGAGATAGAAAAGAAAAAGAAAAAAGATTGTGGGAAAGAATGCACAGCAGCAGCACCAAAGAATAGTCCACTCGCTGCCAATAAGGAGCTACAGGGAAAAAGAAATACAGGAATGAGAGGAAACTCCGACAGGATGCAGCTTCACAATTCTTTTCAGAGCCCGAGCTCAGGCAGGCTTCTCGACATTGTCTCTGAAGTGTGCGTTCCCCCTGACTCTCACATCCTTGCAAGTTTGCTCTGAAAGGCACTTTTGGGTCAAAAGGCCAGAGCCCCAGTTATAATAGGAAACTGTCTTTTCTGGATGTAGGTGCCATCTTGGGAACCACACCGGCTGACACCCCAATCCTTTGAAGAAATAGCTGCAATAATTAGGAGTTTGGTTTAAGATACTGATGAGATGCCTACTGGCCCCCATTGTTACATGTAATTTCTTCCATCTCTTACATTTACATAAGATTTTAAAACAATCCTATTCTAAATCTTAATACCCTTTGCTGTCAAACGTCAGAAATAACTCTTGTTGAAAGGACATATAAGAGATCTAAGCTGCAGTTGTCAATTGCTTCAGTTGAAGAATGGTAGAGCCATAAATTTAATCATAATTTTAAAATTACAGCAGAAATTAAGGACTCAACTTATGAATCCTTCATTTTTTAATGAAAGATTTCTCCAGAATTAGAACTTTTATTTGTTTAACAATAAGCTACATATTGAATGAAATCGATCCAAAACTTGAGAAGAGTGTTATGTGATAACACTTTAAAAGTAAAATATGCTTTCTTATTGAACCTACTAGTAATACTTGCCTGGTATTGAAAGACACCACCACATCTAATCATTTTAGATAATTCTAATCAGCAAAATATACAAAACATTTTGCAAAGACATAAATCATAATAACGTTTATTTTCAAAGTATTCTTTCATCTGTTATTAAGGCCTACAAGAAAATCTCCTCAAGTCAGAATTTCTTTCATTCTTTCCTTTCCTTTCCTTTTCTTTTCTTTCTTTCTTTCTTTTTTTTTTTTTTTTTTTTGAGACAGGATCTTGCACTGTTGCTCCAGGTAGAAGTGCAGTGGCCTGATTATAGCTCATTGCAACCTCAAACTCTGGGGCTCAAGCAATCCTCCTGCCTCACCCTCCCGAGTAGCTGGGACTCCAGGCGCCACCATGCCTGGCTAATTTTTTAATATTTTGTAGAGATGGGGTCTTGCTGTTGCCCAAGCTGATCTTGAACTCTTGGCCTCAAGCAATCCTCCCACCTTGGCCTCCCAGAAGGCTGAAATCACAGGCGTGAGCCACCATGCCCGGCCTCACCCTGTTTATATTTATTCTTCTTGAACTACCAAACTATTCACTAAGCATTTAGAAACAAGCAGTTTCACAAGTTCTAGCACTCAAATAAGGTTTGATCAGTTCTGCCCAGCAATTGTCCATCGGAGGGAAGACAGATTGGTGGGCAGGAAGTAGAGGCAGAAATCTAATGCTTCTGTCAAATTCAGTGCTTCAGTTAACATTCTTCCTTATCCCTACCTTCTTTCTTTAATGCTTTGTCCAAATCGCTCAGACCTTGCCCAGGGAATCACAGCGTGTTGGAGCCTGAAGGGGGAGGAGCGACGGGGCCGCTGCTCATCCACCGCGTCCTAAAAGTGAGGACCAGAGAGAGGCTGGGGCTCGCCCTGACCACCCTGCTTGGCTGGGGAACAGCCACGGTGGGAACGCAGGGTCCCCAGCACAAGCCCTCTCCGTTTACAAATGATGAAAGGGAGGAAGAAGAGAGACGGACATAGAGCGGGACAGCCTAACACAGAAGCGATTTAGTTCAGCGGTTTAGTGCAAGGGCCTGGCCTCACGCTGCCTGGCTCCTTCCTCCAGCTGCGCCGTCTGCTAACCGTCCTGTGGCCCGGGCCAGCTGTTGGTGTCTCTGGTCCCTGTTGCAGGGCTTCTGTGATGATTAAACAAGTAGGCCTGCCACACGGTGAGCACACAGGTGTTGGCTGTTGCAGAAAGAGTTAAGAGTTCGTTTTTATTTAGAGGAGCCCAACACAATTCTGAGACACCTGCAGTGGTCATAGTCACTCATCTGAAACAACATGTGGTCTTCTCAGTACTTCTGCCCCTGATGGGGTCCTACTAAGCTGCCCCCATTTAAGGTCCCAGCCAGATCACTCAGGTGCTGCAAGTTGCGTTTTTCAGTGTGACTCTAAGAAACCCATACAGGAATAGGGCCATGATCTTTTCAGGGCCAACACGGGCCAGTTCATCTAACCTACAAAGACTATCTTGGGAGGAAGACACCTCTGCTCCCTAAGAGGCTAGGGGTAGGAGGATCTCATTCCAATTGGTATTCTACACATCCATTAGCTGAACCTGAGAAGGAGACTCCAACCTTCAAATCAGGTTGAGACAGAAGGGCCCCAAGGTCAAGATGAAAAACTACCTAAATTACCCAAACATCTTCCCTTTCACTCCATCCCCTGGGACAGATTTCGGGTTTATGAGACAGTATGTTAACGTTATTCATTTGAAACAAAACCCTGGATGTGTACCTTCTGGAGAACCATATAAATCAATGAAGCTATACACAGAAGAGAGTGACTTGCTCAGGAGTGTCCCCATAGATAGCAGGCACACAGAGCTTGCTGGAGAGAGGAAGCACTGCACTTCCTTATTTTTCTCTCATCCTGGGCTTACCAGTCAATATGCATCCTCTATACCATTGGTTGGCGATTCAAATAAATATTAACAGACCTTAACTGATTAGTGCAAGGACTTATTTATATGATTGCACTATTAGTAATGGTGGGGCTCATTTCTGATGTGTCGGTATTACATGTATGTATTGTTTTAGTCTTAATTCAAGAGGTAATTTAGAAATGGGATATTTAAGAGTAATTGCATATTTAAATTCATAATGAATTAGAATAATCAAAATATCATTTTTGTACAATTTTAAAAACTATATAGACCACTGTGGTTTAATTCAATTCAGCAGCATTTAAAAACAGACAGATGAGCAGGCATTTGTGCAATGCTAATGGCTTTCTCACACTTCCTTCACGCTGTTGTGACTGCCTATGGAAACACAGAACGTGGCTTCCCCCTGCCCAACATGCACGTTGCCTCCTTGCAGTGACATTCAGCTCTTCTCCAGTTTTCAGGACAGTTTTCAGTTCTGAAGTAAAAGTTATTTTTTTATTTCTTCCTAGGTTGTGTTAAGGAGTAATTCTTTCAGAAATCCTAGGCTGACACCTTTTTGGAGATTGAAACAAAAAAGCATCTGTGCTACTGGGCCTGGGGTGCAATCAGGCTGCCAGGCTGCCACGTGCCAGTGTGTCCAGTCTCCTAACTCCTGCCCCAATCCCTCCCTCCAAGGTGCGCCATGCAGAGTTCTGAGCAGACTCACTGTTTTGCATTTGCCTTGATGGTCTTCCCCCAACCCTTATGTGAAAACCCGAAAGGAGAAGGCAGGGCTTGCTTTTAGGTGAGCTTCAACGCTGACTCAGTCCTCAAGGCCTTGGGTCAGGGAGCCCTTTCGCCCAGTGATGCTCAGGGACCTGTTCCTTGGAGGGGGTAGTCAGAGCATTTTCTGGCTCTTTACGCAGAACGGGTAAGAGGACGTGGCGTTTCTGAAGCCCAGACCTTCAGATGTCGCTGCTGCAAGCTGTGTCCCACCAAATGCACGGTCCTGCTGGCCAGTCCTGCCTCACCCTGCTGCCGGCTGTGCTTGTTTTTACGGATAGGCCAATTTCATTGGGAAAACAGAGATCTTCCCGATGATATTATGATTTTAGCAAGTTAACTTATTCTCATTCTCATCATCTCCTGAAGACTTCTGCCTCTGGCACATGCTGCAAGACTTTGTCTCAAGGTTTCTTCGTGAGAAAGGCCATTCCCCGCTGCTGAGGGAGCTCTAGCGCGGGGTAAGGTAGGGAGGGGTCTCACGGGTATCCACACGCCAGCACCATCCCTGCCTGTCATTTGTGGACGCAGCCTTTGTCCCTCACGACTTATGAACTCTTGAGAGTTGGAAATAGGCCTTCTTTACCATTCCGTCACCTTGCTTAGCAGGGCTCCATCTGAAATAACGTGTGCCCAGCAACAGGGGCCCATCCCCAGTCCTTCCCGAGCTTCCGACTAAGAACTCCAGCTCCCTACTAATCAGCTGCACTGGGACATCACACAGCGATGCTAAAATCACTGCCCCCCCCAGCTGCTCCTGCCCCTGGGCCACTATGCACTTGGTTGCCCGAGCCCTAAACCTAGAGTCACACTCAGCTCCCAGCCTCTCTAGCCCTCCCGCCCACATAGCTTCCACCCTTAATCAGTTACCTAGGTCCTGCCATCTTCTTATTGTTCAGATTTGTCACATATCCTTTATTTGCACTGACACTACCTTCCTGTCAGCAATGATAATGTTACCTGAATTAATACAGCAGCTTCCAGGTCAGTGTCCTCACCCTCAGTGCTACTGCCTTCCCTCATTGTCACACTAAGAACCGTCTCTTGCATGTACACTGGTGGCCCACTGCTCAATGCAAGGAGCCCAGCGGCCTTAGTCTGCTTCCTGGGCCAAGGCTGCTTCATGCTGTCCATCATCCATTCCTACTACCTCTGGCCACAGGGCCTGTTCGTCCATGGGGGACCCTCCTTTACTCCCCCCTTTCCCTTTGATCCCCACCCATTCACTTCCACCTCCTCCGATGAGCCGCTCCAAGGCTGGGGTCGAGAGAATGCCGTCCCTCTGGCACCGTGATTGATTCAGGCTTGCCCATCTGTCTCCATCAGCCTGGTGAAAAATCAGCCTCGGGAACTACGGGTCAGGAAGAGCTCCTCTGCTGGGTTTGCAGACCGGTGGCATCTGAGCCTGGCACTGCTGGTGGCCATCTGGACGTGGTGGGCTCCAGGCTTCCAGAGATGGCCCGGCAGAGCAGAGGCTGAGCCACACACACTTCTGACAGGTCAGAGCACTCTGGTCCAGGCTTGCTCAAACCACTTCACCACTAGTCTTATTTGTTATACAGGCCCCTTTTTGTTTAGATCCATATTTTTTAACTGGCAAACAAAAGAGACTTGCTACACAGATATAAGACCTTTGGGGTCCGGCCTATCTGTATTTTTTGAAGACTCCATGCCTTCTTGTAGCTCCTGACTTTGTGCAAGGTACCTCTTTTTGTGGAACTTCCATCTGTTTTCTTTGCTGGAATACCTCCTATTCATTCTTCGGGAATCAGCTAAGACTTCATCACCTCTGAGAATCGCCCCCTCCCCACTACCCCAGGCTCCTTAACCATTAATTACCCTGTCATAGCACTTGTATCGCACCCTGATTGCCTGTTTTTTGTGGGGACTCTCTCTAGACTACAGGCTCCCTGAGGCTGGGTTCGTGTCTTTTCACTGTTTTATCTACAGAGCCATCTATAATATATTCACTCACGTGTATTAAAGGAAAAAAAGCCTCAAAGAGAGATAAAAGAGAAATGATTACCTTGGTTTAAGATAGATTTGTATACTATTGGCCCTCTGCACCTGCAGATTCAACCAACTTCAAATCAAAACTACTTGGAAAAAAATGCAAATTTAAAAAATACAGTATGTTAACGATTTACATAGCATTTACATTGTATTAGGTATTATAAGTAATCTAGAGATGATTTAGAATATACGGGAGGGTGTGCATAGGTTATATGAAAATACTGCACCATTTTATGTCAGGGACTTGAGCAACCTCGGATTTTGGTATCTGAGGGGTGTACCGGAACCAATGTGCTCCTGGGAATACCAACGGAGGGACTGTATTTATAAAGATGTGTATTTATAAAGATCATTCCCTTTGGCTAAATCCTAGAGAACAGCCTGGGGTGTGGACAAGTGGGAAGCAGGGAGACTGTTGCAGTCATTCAGGTGAGAAATGATGGTGTCACAAACCACAGTAGTGGGGATGGACAGGAAGTGACAGATTCAAGATATTTCAAAGATATAAAAGTCAAATATCGAAGAAATGTAGGGGAAAGAGAAGAAAGAAGTCCAGATGACTCAAAGTTTCTTGAGACAGGGAAACACACAAGGAGGAAAACTTTTGGAGTTGTGGAAGGTTAGTTCTATTTTTATATTTTTTTGAAAAATGTAAAATTGAGATATGATCCACATACCATAATATTCACTCTTTTAAAATATATAATTCAGTGGCTTTTAGTATATTCACAAGGTTTTCCAACCATCATCTTTATCTAATTCCATAACATATTCATCACTTCTCAACAAAAACTCCAAACCCAGTAGCAGTCACTCCCCGCTGCCCCATCCGCCCAGCCTCTGGCAATGACTAATCTACCTTCTGTCTCATCAACTCCTGTTGTGGACGGTTCATGTAAATAGAACCATAAAACATGTGGCTGTTGTGTCTGGCTTCTTGCACTCAGCATATTTTCGAGATATATTCATGCTGTGGCATGTGCCAGTATTTTGTGACTTACTATGGCTGAGTAATATCCTATTGTATGGATACACCAAAACTTGTTTGTTTATGCATTCATTAGTTGATGGACACTTGGGTTGTTTCCATCTTATAGTTATTGTGAATAGTGCTTCCATGAACATTGGAGTTCAGGCTTTTGTACAGACATATACTTTCAATTCTCTTGGGTATATACTTCAGAGTCGAATTGCTGGGTTACACAGTAACTCTACATCTAATTTTTTGAGGAATTGCCTGACTGTTTTCCAAAGTGGCAGCATCATTTTACATTCCTGCCAGCAATTTATGAAGATTCCAATTTCTCGACAAACTCATCAACACGTGTTATTTTCTGTTGTTTTGACTACAGCAATCCTAGAGAATGTGAACCAGCATCTCATTGTGCTTTTATTTGTATTTCTCTAATAACTAATGATGTTGAACATATTATTTTCATGTGCCCTTTGGCCATTTGTGTATTTTCTTTGGAGAAATGTCTATTTAGGTCATATGCCCAATTTTTCTTTTAGATGGATGACAAAATTTTATTCTAAAAATAGAACTCAGTAACAATGAAACACCAAAAGATGATCCTTATAATAAAAGATGGGGGTGGGGGGGGAGAAATAGGAATTTGCTTCAGATTTTTTTTCTGAAAAGTACAAAATTATTACTGTCATATAATGCCACCTCTCATTTAGCTGTCTTTGAATTATTCACTTTATGGATTATCCAAAAGAATTTTAAGTCACAGGTTGACTTCTGTCTAATATTTAGATTGCTTTTAGATTCAAGTGTAAAAGTATCTTTTATATCTGGGTTGATTTTATCTTTAAGTAAATACAATCTCAAGGAATACAAGCTAATTTGAACATTCATATCCTCATATATATATATATATTTTTTTTTTTAAGAGACAGGGCTTGCTATGTTGCGGCTGAAGGGCAGTGGCTACTCACATGAGCGATTCCACTATTGATCATTAAGGGAGTTTTGACCTGCTCCATTCCCAGTCTGGCTGGTTCCCCCTCCTGAGGCAACCTAGTGGTCCCTCAGCTCTTGGGAGGTCACCATATTGATGCTGAACTTAGTGTGGGCACACAGCATAGGAAACTACAACCCAGAACTGGGCTCAAGTGAGCCTCCTGCCTCAGTAGGTAGTAGCTGGGACAACAGGCTCATACTACAGCAGCAGGCCATATGCTCATTTTTAAATGAGATTATTTGTCTTTTGTTATTGAGTTCCAAGAGTTCTTTATATATTCTGGATACTAGATATATGATTAGCAAGTATTTTCTCCCATCCTGTGGGTTCTCTTTTTACTTTCTTTTTAGAGTCCTCCGAAGCAAAAAAAGTTTTAAAAACCGTTTTGATGAAGTCCTATGTGTCTGTTTCTTTTGTTGCTTGTGCTTATAATGTCACATCTAAAAACTATTGCCTAATCCAAGAGCATGAATATTTAAGCCTATGCTTTGTCTAATATTTTTAAAGATGTGGCTCTCACCTTTAAGTGTGATTCATTTTAGGTTAATTTTCATATATGGTGTGAGAAAGAGGTCCAACTTCAATCCTTGGCATGTGGATATTCAGTACCACTTGTTGAAGAAACTATTCTTTCTCTCATTGAATTGTTTTGGCACCCATGTCCAAAATCAAGTGACCATTAATGTAGAGTTTATTTCTGGACTCTCTATCTTATTACATTTAACTATATGTCTACATTCATGCCAGCACCACACAGTCTTGATTAGTGTAGCTTTTTAGTATGCTCTGAAATTGGGAAGTCTAAGTCCTGCAACTCTGTTCATCTTTTTCAAGACTGTTTTGGCTAGTCTGGGTCCTTGGAATTTTCATATGAATTTTAGGATCAGCTTATTAATTTGTGCAAATAAGTCAGATGGGATGTTGAGAGGAATTGTGTTAAAACTCTAACAGTGGGAGTATTGTCATCTTAATATTAAGTATGTCTATGCATGAACCTGGGGTGTCTTTTCTTTTATTTAATTAATTTGTTTCAATAATGCTTTGTAGTTTTAATTGTCCTTGCACTTCTTTTGTTAAATTTATTTCTAAGTGTCTTATTATTATTGATGATATTGTAAATGGAATTGTTTTCTTAATTTCCTTTCAGGATTATTCATTGCTATCGTATGGAAACACACTGACTTTTTAAAAATCAATCTCATACCCTGCAATCCTGCCAGACTCATTTATTAGTATTAGCTCTGAAAGGTTTTTTTGTGCATTAGTTCTGTTTTTGAAATATTAAATTCAAGTAGTAGCATGCTGTTGAACACAAAGGTCTAGGGCTCAGGAGAGAGTCTGGGATGGGTTTGGGAGTTCTCAGCACTCATGGGACTATGTCATGGGAGCAGAAGAGATGATCACAGTGGGAGGAGAAGCCCAAGACTGGCCCCCAGGAAACACCAGCGACAAGCAGAGAAAGAGGTAAAAAGCAATACACTCGTTTTATCTTCATCTTACAATTATGGTTATGGTTATGTGTGGTAATTATGGTTAAAAATTTAAGGTTTTTTTCCCCATAAGTTTTCTTTTATCTTTCTCTTGATTCCAGTGAATTTAGATGAAGAGCCTTTTTAAGAACTTTCATCTCAACACTTCCTTTCTCAAATAATATATAAAAATATTTAGATAAATACTGCTAAACATTTTGAAAACAGAAGTAACTTCCTCATAATATAATTCATTATTGGTGGTTACTATGATCATTTCAGGCCAAGCTTAGGGATTAGAGTCTCATAGCTACTGATCCTTTTAAATATCTAAAATCTAACTTATAAGAGAATGGAAAACTGAAGATGCCATCCCAGAATTGTTTTTGAGGCCAAATTAAAAAAAAAAAAAAATAGCCTAATGAATGGCATGTAGACAAAGAGGTGGAAGAATTTGGAAGTTTCTATCTCCATTTCCTCTTGATTTTGTTCATAGCTGACATTCCTTTTGCCCCATGGAGCAGGCCTCCTGTCAGCACATCTGCCCTGGGTTTTGCCATTATTGATATGGATGCTCCAAAGTCAACAGGTGTTTTCTCACATCAGAAGTCTCTCGTGTTTCCTTTGGCTGCATTCCAAGCCTGGACAAAGACATGTTTGCCTGCAATGGTGTATCTCTTTCATATGACCGGCTGGCTGGAAGATGCCAAGGCCCTGCGGCCAGGGACTCTCTGTCAGAATATGTCCTTACAACTCATTAGACTTGCAGGTCCGTGTTCCAAGTAGTGTGTGTGATATGATAGACACTGTGTCAGTGTCTACACGGAAACCAGCTAAAACAGTTTGATTCAAAACTTTGTCTCCAGCAATATCCAAAAATGGGAACTGTTTTTTATAGGAAATAGGTATAGCACATGGTGGCCTTTATTCCTTCTTTTTTGACTAGATTTTTGGTCACGCAATCCACCAAGAGTTTTAAGTTTGAATACATATTGCTACTTTTAAACATATAGTAGAAAGCAAGATTTTTAGAAAGAGCCATTTTTATGGTCAGCCCAGCTTAGTACTCCTACCATTTTCCAGTCATACTGAAAACATAAAATCCTAGATCCCTCAGAAAAATAAATTACTGAAAGAATTAATCGCATTAATAAGATCTGCATGTTCACTGAAATTAGTTCATGGGATTAATTATCCATTCATTAAAAAAATCTGTGTTTTCACTAGATGAAGTTTAATTGTCATAAATACTTGGTTTAAATTTCAGATTATATTGTCTTCTTTTGTATTGTTAAAAGTAAAATATGGTCTATCTATCAGACTGATTTGGGAAATTTAAGCATTTTCTCATATGCTAAGTGCCCCCCCCCAGCTCTGATCCTAATAAATTCCTCTCTTTCATAGCAGGAATTATTTTATTGAATTGCTCAATGCAGTCAGCTTGGTTTTCTTTTCATAAATATAACTAAGCTCTTACACTGTTATAATAAATATCAAATTAGAATGTATTTAAAGGCCTGATTTTATAGACTCTGGCCAGGAGTTCTACTGAAAGAAGAGAGAGAACTGGTCCCTCTGCCCTGGATATCTGAGCTGAACTGAGGCAAGCCGCCCCACACATGAATTTTGGAGAATAAAACTCGTCAAGACAGGACATTATCATATTTACATTTACATTTGAATCAAATCAAAGGGCATTTATCAAGGGTAAGTGGTGACATAATTTATGGAACGATTGGAAGAAAAGGAAATGTTCTGGAGTTTTTTACATTACATTTTATGAGAGCGTCTTAGCAGTTTGAGATATGTTTCAGCAAGAGGCAGACCCAGATTTCTGATTTATTTGGGGTGCAATCAATATCCTTGTCCAGAACTGTCCCTATCCTGGCTGCCCTCAGAACACATCAACAGAGAGAGCAGAGACCCTGCGCTCACTGCCCTTCTTCTTCTCGTCCTGGCCTTCACCTGCTTGTCCTGGTGGGCTCTTCCAAATCACAGCCCCCGCAGTGGCTCTCCAGCTTTCTCCTGCCCTCACTCCAAGGCAGGGCTGGGTGAGAACCTAGCTTTGGCCCCTCTCCCTGACCAGAGCCTCTGCACGCGGGCCAGGCCACCCTGGATGGGCGCCCCACCCCAGGGACTCTGTCCACTGTCCCCACGCCCACCGCTTCGAAGGGCATGCAGTTCACAAAAAAGTAAAAACAGTAACCAAGAGAATGAATAACCACACCGAAACCACGCCCAGGGCAGTGGCCCAGGACAGGTACTGGTTGAAGTTCAGAAGTTCACACGTCTATGGATTCAAGACGAATCCCAAGCCCTGCTTGTCACCACCTGTGCCAAAGTAAGTCAGTTTATGCCTCCTTGACACTCATCCCTCAGTCCCACTCTGAAGACAGACAAGGTCTATCCTCGCTCATCTCTTATCGTCTAGCAGGCTGAATGCTGCAAGTGGGGGGAGAGGTTCTCGGAATTATCTCCAGCGGCTTCTTTTAGAGCAAGCAGATCACACAGCAGTAGCGAAATCCCTCCTCTCCTTGTGGGGTGGAGGTGGAGACGCTCGGATTCCCCAGCTATCCCTACTTAGGGCTTCTCGGATGATGAAAACCAAAGCCCCGACCACGGATGAGTCAATACCCGAAGAGGCTGCCGGTGTCACCTCACTGTAATCCGGCTCCCCACCAGGGACGTTCCTCCTGTCTCTTTCCACCTCAGCTCTCCACTCCGATTTTCAATTCAGGGAGGCGACCCAGGAGGCGTCTTCTCTGTTGTCACTTCCCCTCTGCTCCACCAGGGTGGCAGTCAGCACCCCACTCCGCTTCCCGCCAAACCTCCTACCCTGAGAGCCTCGATATTCTCCTCCCAAGTTCAGGCAAGGTCAGGCGCCGAGAAAAAGACAGTCCCAGGCTTATCTGTTCATCCTCCCAGGCCTGGCAGGCAACAGGGGACACTTGGAAAGGGAAGGAATTGCACTTCTTTGAGAAGAATTCAGCATTTTGTGGCCACATTTTCTTTCTTTCTTCTTCTAAACTCCTTTATCCCTCAAACTTACCAAGTTGCTCCTCTACGACTCCTGACTTGTATTGTCCTGAGATGTAAGAAAAGGCTGCGGGGGTCTACGGAGGAGCTGCTGGACTGAATTTCCTTATCGAGAAATCTTATCAGCTCAAATAGACCACTGCTCCCTGACATAGTTGGCGTGCTTTCAGAACATGCCCTTTCTTTTTTGTCTTGTGGCGTGTTGGTTTTTTTAATATATAGGAGCAGCTATTTAAATATGTCTTCTTTCTAGATTATTTTAGTTTACTGAAATAACTAACTAATATTCAAAGGGAGGGTTTCAATTAGCACCATCTTAAAATATAACAGAAATATATTGCTAAGCCTCAAGGGTTCTCAGCGTTGGTTCAGCCCTTGGGGGTGGTATGGAAGGAAGGAAGGAAGGAAAGGGAGCAGTGCCCTTGGCAAGTCTCTTCCTGAACTTCAACCAGTACCTGTCCTGGGCCACTGCCCTGGGCGTGGTTTCGGTGTGGTTATTCATTCTCTTGGTTACTGTTTTTACTTTTGTGAACTGCATGCCCTCCGAAGAACAGCTAAAGATACAAAAGAATGACCTGAAGATGCACCTCGTTCAGTTGCATGTTTGGTTTGAAATCTGCATGTAATAGAGGAATACTGGGGCCGGCCTTAGTGCGCAGGAAGGACCAGTGCTGACGAGCGTTACAGGCCCCTTACCAAGTTCCAATTGCTTTGCATCCACCACCTCGCCGAGTCTCGCTGCAACTCTAGTACATGAGCACCATGATTATCCGCTTTAAAGACAAGAGGCTCAGAGTGATTTGCCCAACGTCACTTATAATGACCGCATAATGAGTGGCAGGGCCAAGATGTGAAACTAGACTTTTTTTTTTTATTTCAGCATATTATGGGGGTACAAATATTACGGTTATATATATTCCCCGCGCCCCCCTCCCCCCTCGAGGCAGAGCCTCAAGCATAAACCACACCCCATACGTTGCACATCTCACTCATTATGTTTGTATATGCCCATCCCCTCCTCCCCCCTCCCACCCGCCCAACACCCAACAAATGTTATTCCTACATGTCCACTTAGGTGTTGAGAAGGAGATGTAGAATTATCTGGAGGAAATAGAA
>CAUYPO010038099.1:0-36457 GCA_963574435.1 Cheirogaleus major | reverse complement strand
TCCAGAGATCCCTGTATGATCGCCCAGCCTCATATAAGAAGAAATCCATGTTAGGTAAGAGTGTCTCTTCTCACCCTGGGTATTGTGTTCTCGCAGTGGCTTCATACGATACTTAAAATATTCAGAGCAAGGTGAGCAGGGGTGGTAAGCAGACCCGGCAGGCTGTGTGTGGTCCCCAAATGTCATTCTGCACAACTGGGTCTGTGACATGTTTTCACAGGCTTTGTGGTCTGTGAATTGAAAACATTAAAGACAATGGAATTGTTTTTTTCAAACTTTAAATGCAATCATTTTAAAGAATTATTTATTCTGATAGAATGTCCTTCCTTTTTTTTTTTTTGTTGCTAACATGATTTTTTTAAAAATGAAAGTATAGTGATAATTGATTTTTTTTCCAATGCCCTTACTTGGCAAAATTAAAAGTTGGCAGTCTTTTTTTTTTTTTGACATAGTCTCACTCTGTTGCCTGGGCTAGAGTTTGAGCAACTTCAAACTCCTGGGCTCAAGCGATACTTCTGCCTCAGCCTCTGGAGTAGCTGGGACTACAGGCATGTGCCACCATGCTCGGCTAATTTTTTCTCTCTATATATTTTTAGTTGGCCAATTAATTTCTTTCTATTTTTAGTAGAGACGGGGTCTCAGTCTTGCTCAGGCTGGTTTTGAACTCCTGACCTTGAGCGATCCTCCCGCCTCAGCCTCCCAGAGTGCTAGGATTACAGGTGTGAGCCACCGGGACCGGCCAGGAGGGATTCTTTGTTACTGGTGATGTTTTGTTTTTTTGTTTGTTTGTTTGTTTGTTTGTTTTGAGACAGAGTCTCACTGTTGCCCGGGCTAGAGTGCCGTGGTGTCAGCCTAGCTCACAGCAACCTCAAACTCCTGGGCTCAAGCGATCCTCCTGCCTCAGACTCCCGAGAAGCTGGGACTACAGGCATGTGCCACCATGTCGGCTCATTTTTTCTATATATTTTTAGTTGGCCAATTAATTTCTTTCTATTTTTAGTAGAGATGGGGTCTCACTCTTGCTCAGGCTGGTTTCGAACTCCTGACCTCAAGCAATCCACCCGCCTTGGCCTCCCAGAGTGCTAGGATTGCAGACGTGAGCCACCATGCCCAGCCATATAGATAGAATACATATGCATATGATATATACTTTTATGTTTTATACATTTTATGTATAATATACAATTATATACATATTACATATTTAAACACACACACACAGACCTTCCTTTCCATTCTGCCAAGCTACAAGGAAATATTGGCCTAACTTTGCCATAATAGCACCTGTAAATAAAATCAGTAATATTCTATTCTGTTGCTGAGGATTCTCGGAGCCTTATATGGAAACGGTGGGGGCCTCGTCCAGATCCAGTTTATTTGCTCTAATACACAAGAAGAAGCCTAACTTCCCACATATCACAAGTTTGTAAGAGCAGGCTTTACTCTTCAAAGCAGTTAGATTGGCCGCAGTTGCGAGGCTCACGTCTCAGCAGGACGGTCTCTGGCACTGCCTTCCCAGGATAAAGTCAGGCAGCACACCAGCTGGAGCGCAGGTCTTCTCCTATGCCCAGTCTCCAAGGGCACCTCTTCCTAATATAAAACGCTGTTATGTTGCTAGTGAGAGAAAAAGAATTGCTCTTGATTCAATTACTGCTCTACTAATGGAGTTGTCTGTCTTTTGTTGTCCTTGACTTCGGGCAGCACTATTTCTGAGTGTCATTTTTAAACTTAAGGGACACTGGCACCCGAAATTGAAAGTCTCGGACGTTGCAAGGTTCTAAGGAAGAAAGAAGAGCCGCAGTTTTCATGCCCCATTTGGTTCTTTCCTCCTCCTTGGAGAACTTTTACAAAGAAAGCACCAAGCCCAGTCCATGTAACTTTCATCAGTAGCAGATAATGATGTTGGCTGAGTGGTACCAGGCAGCCTCTTGCAAATGAAACTAGTGCTTTATTTCCCCCCTTATGTTTGGCTGCAAAAGAGGAAAGATGAAACTAGATGCCTCTCGAACTACGTGTTATGGCCTATGTCATGGAACAGTTAAGACCACTCAATCCGCATGAGAAGGCATTTGATCTCGGCTTCTAATTGGTACTCCTGCCTTACTGTGAATATCCTCAACTCCCTCAAACTCAACATGAACCAAACCAAATTAACTATCCCTACCATTTTTCAATTCTTAAGCTTTCCTGATTTTCATAAATTTCCAAGTGAGCATAAATGAATCATTATACCTCCACTCCCTCAGACTGGAGTCGTCTTCTCTCACACCCCTCCCTAAATGCCGAAGTGAAAATATTTTCTAACTCATGTTGAACATGTCTCTGAATTTCCCACACCCATGTTCTCCTTTTTTTTTTTTTCACAATATCACCCTCACATTGATGTCCTTATTGTCTTAGCTACTTTGAGGCAATAACGGGTCCCATTATTTACTCTGTCACAGCCAGTAAAGACCTTTCTACCTATGGCAGCGGTCCCCGACCCTTTTGGCACCAGAGACTGGGCGGTGGGGCAGAGGAGGAGACAGAGCTCAGGCAGTGACGGGAGCGATGGGGAGCAGCTGTAACTGCAGATGAAGCTTCGCTGGCTCACCTGCCACTCACCTCCTGCTGTGCAACCAGGTTCCTAAGTGTCACGGAAGACAATTTTTCCATGGACGGGGCGGGGGGGGGGCGGTTGTAGAGCTCAGGCAGTGATGCATGGCCCGGTTCCTAACAGGCTATGGACCAGTAAGTACCAGGCTGCGGCCTGAGGCTTG
Organism: Cheirogaleus major; assembly: GCA_963574435.1. Taxonomy (NCBI): domain Eukaryota; kingdom Metazoa; phylum Chordata; class Mammalia; order Primates; family Cheirogaleidae; genus Cheirogaleus; species Cheirogaleus major. The sequence continues at coordinate 33,698 of CAUYPO010038099.1, read as the reverse complement.
GGACCACAGATCTATGGCATCCCATTATGATATCAAAACTAAAATCAGATCAAGTTAGAGAAAATTTTAAAGTTTATTATCATACAAAAAATACAGATCATGATCTGGGAGATGTCAAGTGGTAAGAAGCTCCTTTAACAGCAGTTACGACACAGTATACAAAGCATAAGGGAGGCAGTATTTTGACTTTTTTCATGTTGGGCTATTATATGTCATCATTTTTTTTTTTTCAAGGAAAACAGAGCTATTAAAGCTAACTTGTCTATAGCTGACTGGTTTAATTTCACTGAATCATCTGGACATGCATGTAAAGCTTTCATTTTGTATGTGTGATTAGAAATAGCCTTTCAAGGAAATTAGGATGACTTAAGTTTGGTTACATGGTTATGGGCAGGTGGCCTTGGAGTATATCTAAACTGTGGTCCCCATTTTTATTGGGGGACAATTTTTATTATTCATGTTTATCTCTAACAACACCCAAGACCTACAGTTCTCTGGATGATCTAGGACCCTGTGAATGTCTGCCGGTTTCCTTGCCCTCTCAGTCCCACTGACCTTCCCTTCTGTCCACCACCAGCACCCGTTCACACATAACAAGTGCCAGCTCTCTCCATCCAGCCTTCCATCCTCCCAGACCCGAGCCCCCACTGCTACCACTCTGTCCCTGGGTTGCTCTGGGGCTTTCAGTCATCAGCCCCTCTTTGTTTCTGGCTATCTCAGTCCTCCCCTGTGCCCTCAATCTTGGGAATCAAGTCTTGGGAATTTGTGACCTCCTCCTCGCCCGCACACCACAGCCCTCACTGCCATTTCGGCAGCCCACAGATCTGCCGCCCTTTCTCCTTGTCTGCCAGGCTTCCTCCTCCTGTCCCACTTGTTTCACCTGATCTGCCTCATCCAGGCCTGACCCTCCCATGGGACACCTCCTCAGCACTGCCACAGTAGCTTCTCTGAATTATAAATCTGAATGTGTCATTTGCATGATTCAGATCTTCCAGTTGTTCCCAGATGCCTTTAGGATAAGTCTAAGCTCTGGCATGGGCCTAATTTTCCCATTCTACAGATGAAGATGCTGAGGTTCAGAGGGGTTGTGAATGATAGAGTCAGGAACTTGAATGTGCAGAGCTAGCAATGAAGCCAGGTTCACCACGCTCCAAAGGTCCTTCAGAGGCTTGACGTCAAAGCCAGGTCAGGAGAGGCAGCCGGGCAAAATCCATCACCCTGGCCTTAGGTTCATGGATGCAAGTAGCTTGTCCATGAATGACCTCTTCAGGGCTCCTCACTAGTTCTTAACAGAGCCTGGCCCAGCTGAGGGTTTACATGGGTTCCAATAGCCATGGCATGGAGATAGGGCCTGGTGCAGAGAAGTTGATGTCATGAGTATGTGAAGAGAGGTTAAGAAGAAAGTTCCCTGAAGGGAAGAAAGAACCCGGGAGTGGCTACTGAGTTTCAGGGAACATTTTGATAAGCTAACTTTAGTGTCTCGTGCAGGCTACTGTAGGTAGAAATAGTCTCATCTTAATAAAGGTAATTAGGTTTTTCATAATGAAAATAATAAGTGCTCATTATATTATAGAAAACATGAAAAATACAGAAAAAGGAAATAAGAAAAACATATTCTTACCTGCTAAAACAACTGCTATTAAAATTTGTTGTGATTCTTTCCAGTCTTTTTTCTATTCCTGTAACTCATGTTATTGTGATCATGAATGTATGTAATTATTTGTGCTGCTTTTTTCACTTATTCTAAAGCAAGCATTTTCTATCTTATCAGCATTTAACATGTTATAATTATATTGTATATATTTGTGTATAAATTATCATAATATAAATTATGATCCTTTAGAAAAGTATAAACTATTCTATTATATGCATATACTACAATGTAACTAACCTATTCTTGGGCATTTAGTTTAGAAGATCAATTATAATATGCTCCAGAATGGAATAACTGAACCAAAGATTTAGAAGTGTTAAGGACCTGAATTGGTTAAGGGGCTGGATTCTCACCTAGGCAGGCCTTCCTAGAGTAGCACCTATTCCTGGATTTGAACCTCAAACGTGACATGCCCAAAATTCAGTTTTGTCAGTTCCAAGAATGATCGGTTCTTAGAGATTGTATAGGAGTTAACTAGAACTAATTTATAACAGACATTAGATGCACCACATGGAGACTGTGGAAGTTATTAGTCCTGTTTGCCAAACATTCCTGTTTTCTACCTCCTAGGCCCACCACAGGATCATACTTCCTGCTCCCTGTGGCTGGCTGGGGCCCGTCTAGTTCTGGTGGGGAGTTGTGTTTGGAAGTGGACACTTATTTGCAAGAGGAAGAGCCTCCAGAGCTCTCTTTGCCTCTGTCACTGTGACTGGCAATGTTTGAGAGGATGGCTGCTCCCTCAGCCCACAGTGAGGAATGTGAGCAAGAAATACAACATTTCTATCTAAAGTCCCTGAGACTTGGAAGTTGGTTGTTCCTGCGGCATGCCCTAGCTCTGCAGCCCCCAACCCCAGGCCACCGCCCAGTACAGGTCTGTGACCTGTTAGGAACCAGGTCATGCAACACTGCCTGAGTTCCACCTCCTCCCAGCCCCCCACACCCTCCAACATAGCCCACCCCACTGTGGAAAAATTGTCTTCCATGAAACTTAAGAGCCAGCTGCACAGCAGGAGGTGAGTGGCGGTGATCAAGCAAAGTTTCATCTGAATTTACAACCGCTCCCCATCGCTGGCATCACCGCCTAAGCTCCGCACTGTCCTCAACGCTGCCACCAACCCTACCCACTGCCCCACCCTCCACCCCCATGCCTACCATGGAAAAATTGTCTTCCAAGAAACTGGTCTGTGGTGCCAAAAAATTGGGGACCACTGCATCCTGACTGCTGCAGAGGAGATACTGACATTTGCATGCCCAACATATTTAATCTCTGTAAAGAAGAATCAACTAAACCTAAAAGCTTGCTGTTAGCAATCAACCTGAATAAAAGAAAATATTTATATATTTTAGCTGTTTCCCAGCCCATAATTAAGGGTATTGTGATGTTCAGTGTTAAGACGTCTTCCACCCAGATAGTCTGGGCTGGGCAACACCAACATTTACCTTCCTGGGTCCCATTTTTACACTTTTATTGTTGACCAAGCCAACTTCTGATGGTCATGGTCCTCCTTTAATTTTAATTATTGCTGCTTTTATTTTAAAAGTCACACCATGTGCTATTTAACAAATGAGTGGTTTAGAACCAAATGAAATAAAATGTAAAAGACCTGCCTTCTCTCCTCCTCTAGCAGCCCACTCCCTTGAGTTCAGAGTTTGGACTATGTCCCTCCAGCCTTTTTCTCTGCAGTTCCGGGTACACACGGAATCCCACTCTTCGTAGTCTTCTGTGCTTTGCTTTTTCACTTAATTTGTCAGGTATCTTTTCATGTTGGTGCATATTGATTTACTGCTTTCTTTTTAATGTTGGCAGAGTTCTGTTTCAAAGACTTACCATCCTGCATTTAACCAGTTTCCTATTGATAGACAGGTTTGCTTTTCTCCATTCTTTTGCTCTTGACAATAATACTCCAATGAACATCCTTGTAAAACATATTTTTTGCACATTTGTGCAAATTAATCCAGTAGGGAAATTCAATTTACATTCCCACCAATACAGTGTGAGAGTTCTTGTCTTCCCGCTCTGAAGAACGTGGGGTATTATCAGACTTTTAAAAATGTCTGCCACTATAATAAGGAAAGAATATATTGCATTGTTGATTGAAAGTGCCCTCATTAATTATAGGTGAGTTTGTGCTTGTTCTTAGTATGATAAAACGTTAGGTGAGGTCTGGGTAGCATTCTTTCTCATTAAGTTACGCTGATTTTATTGTTTGAATCTCAAAGAATAACCCTATTTTTAAGCCCTAAGGAAGTATCTTGTCATTGCCCCTCATTTACTGTATAAACAAGGTCTTGCAGCGTTTCTAAGACTTTGAGAGGGAGAGAGAGCGCGCGCGCGAGCGAGCATGCAGCTGGGGTGTTTTACAGTGAAGGCGGATGGACTGGGCATTGGGCAGCTCTCGCACCTCTCAGTTAATTGGTGTCACCTATTCTTTCATTGCAGCAATTCAGTTTTGTGTCCTTGCCCACTGACGTGCTGGAAATTGAGGTGAAGGACAAGTTTGCCAAGAGCCGTCCCATCATCAAGCGCTTCTTGGGAAAGCTGTCGATGCCTGTTCAGAGACTCCTGGAGAGACACGCCATTGGGTAAACCTGTCCCTGAGATCTCACTGTCACTAGGTTTCAGCCAACAGCCCACGCCCGGGGGAAGCTGCAGTACTGTAGTCTCACAGACAGTGAAACAAAAACGGTGTTATATTTCCTTGGCTTCTCCCATTAATGATGTTGCCCAAGCCACAACATTCAATTAAACAAACGCTTCCCTTTCCCCTTGTTTGTGTATCAACTAGTTACTTAGGCAAGAGAGTAAAAAAATCTTAAGACAGTATTAAAAGAAGCCCTCGGTGCTATATTTTTCTGTGTGTGTAGAAACTAGTTTGTTTTACTATGAAGAATATTATTTCATTCATATGCCTGTCTCATATGTAGGATTTAATCATATTCAACAACATTTCCATAACAGGATGAAATGCTGGGTTACTAGGGTAGAGTATCTTCAGAGATGCTAGTATTTACAGAAAATGCTAGATAATATGGATGAAAATTTGAAAGCATAAATTCTCATGAAATGACAGCAGTTATGTTGCCCACAGAATTCAATTGTGTATGGGAATATGTTTCTGCGTTTTGTCTCTTTTACATTCATGTCCACTCATGGTTCTCATTCAAGTGGACTATGACCAGATAAAATTCTTATGAATAATATGTTTTTCCTTGGGAAACAGCAACCTATATTTGAAAACACTAGGTATAGCTCTCTGTTCATAAACACATGCTTATATGCAATCTTACCCTTAGAATGATATCAAAGGAATGAGAAAAATTATGCAGAATTTCCAAGTGTCTTAAAGTTCTTTGAATTTTCAGGACTTTAGAATCACTACTGATTATCATAAGGACATTTAATCAGGACCGTATAGCATATGTGCCACTGTGTGCACGTAGACATGCCATTAACTCTCGCGCCAAAGGGAGCTGACATCTATGGTGCTACAGCCGTGTGTCAAACTCGGTGTTTGCACCGTCCACTCGTGGTTGTGAGGATTCAACAGACAAAAAGTGCCCATAAACAACCTGGCACAGTCGTTGGCACGCAGTAGGAACTCAGAAGTAGATGGTATTCCTTGTGACCTTTGTTGTTTCATTTAGTCCTCACGACACTTCTGCAACTCAGCATTATCTCTGTGCCTCCCTATGAGGAAACAAGGCTTAGAAAGGCTTAGAAAGGATGCCCCTGTAAGGGGCAGAGATGCAGCCGGAGCTCAGAAGCACCCCTGCCTCCCTCCAAAGCCGAGTGCTGCCCCTGAAAGACAGGCTCCTCGCAGGGCTCCTGGGACTGACTCTCTCGCTCTCCACTCCTCCGCAATCACGGCTGTTAACACCTCTGCCAGGGGGCCGGCTGGAGGACAGAAAGAGGGGCTGGGCAGGGCTCCATGTACCCCCGCACGGAGCACACTGCTGCCCACTGCGGGGTTACACATTCGGTCCTCTCTTGCTCACCACAGCCTCCGAGAGAAGCCGTCTGCTCTCCACGTTGAGAACTTTTCTCAAGCTGAAGCTGCTGGCTCATTTCTTCTTGTAATTTTCCCACCCTCCCAGCCGCCTCCTGTGGAAAGGCACATCCACAGGTGGTGAAAGCAAGTAACTGAGGTCGAAGAGGTGTCCCCTACTAGAAGGTCAGCTATGATTCTCCCAGTGTTCTTTCCCCCCCAGGGAAATGGAGAGCACAGACGGAGCGTATTGAGCTTCAACCTCCCTAAGAGGAAGGAAGAGCAAGCCACTGGGGTGTCTCCTCTCCCCTTCCCCCATGGGATGACAGACCGCCGCCTGGTGGCTGGGCAGGGTGGCTCCTCCAAAGCCTGCTGCTTGCCAAGGCCCCTGGAGGCCACTTGGGCAATGCTGCCCCTTCTGAAGGTGTCCCAACGCAAGTAGGAGCGAGGTGTTGGTGTGATGGCCAAGGCAGCAGCGGCCATGCAGCCTGGGCCATGGCAGAACCCCAGAGTGCAAATCCAGCTTCCCTCTGCCCTCAGCAAATGCACTCCCCATACAGCCCCGCACCCATCGCTCTGCAAACTCTGCACCGGCTACCTCTCCGCCCCAGATATTTGCAGCTTTCCTCTGCAGACACACACGCACTCTCGCTCCCAGTGCTCCCTGATTCCTTTGCCTATAACACCCCAGCCTTCAGCTGGCTCTCTGCCTCTAACCCTGAGGTCGCCCGCTGCCCGTTTGTACCGACCGCAGCACCTTTTACATGGCAGTGGCCCCCAAAGTATTTATTGATTAAGTGGGTGAAAAGCAAAGGAAAGAAAAGCCTGGGAAGCAAATACAAAGCATAATAAAGTGAGTTTTTCTTTCACTGTCATCTTTAGGCATCCCCTGATTTCAATCAAGTTTGGGGTTCAGGATGTCTTTCTTATGATCATAGCAGGCCTACTTCATAAGCAAGGCCCTTTCTAAATGGACAAAATACTTTCCTCACATAATGCTTTATTTAACAGCCTTCGGGGAAACTCCAAACACTGAATCGCGGCTTATCAAAGAACAATACAGGGCGTCCCGAAAAGTCGACATACGTGGAGACTTTTGGGATGCCCTGTATTATGTTAGTGGATCATTGGGATATAATTTTGTTTGTTTCACGATGCCAGTATTCTCTAGAAAGAAACATTAAAACACTACCAGCCAGTGATTTATCTTTGGATTTGAATGTCACAACTTAATAAATGGAATAAATAGAGAGTCATCTGAGTAAAAACTGGTTTGAGGATTTGTTTTTGCTATTATTGGATACACTGGATTTGTTAATTCCAGAAAAGCCCAAGGTTGTCACTCCTATTTAGGCCAAAGTGTAGGGGGCAATTTAGTCTGCTGAAGGTATATTATTAATAAAAATGCAACCTCAAAGCTTCAGGTTGATGCCCCCTAGATAGTTTTCTTTTAAGTAATTAAGAAGTTGCTTTGAGGCCAGGAGCAATGGCTCACACCTGTAATCCCAGCATTTTAGGAGGCTGAGGCAGGAGGATCGCTTGAGGCCAGGAGTTCAAGACCAGCCTTGGCAACAAAGCAACCCTGTCTCTACAAAAAAGAAAAAACATAGGCCTGCAATTTCTACTGTGAAACATAAAAGAAATTATTAAAAAAGAAAATTTTAAATAAATTATTAAAAGAAAAAAGAAAAAACAATTGCTTTGAGTGGGTAGGGGGGATGACACCAGTGTCCAGGGTGGAGACTCAGGGTCTTTATGTGCAATTGGTGTTGATTGGAAGTCACAGGCTAGAGAAGCCAGCCCACTAGTCTTGCTCTGCTCCGTCCTGCAGCAGATGCCTTTCCATAGCACCCACCGGCCCTCCAGTAACCATGACAGCATCCTTTCTTAGACGTGACATGTGTACTGTCCATTGTTAAGAGCATATTTGGAAAATGACAATCTACACAGAAGCAGCAAGCAAAGGACATCCCTGTCTTTTCTCTCTCTCTGTCTCTCTCTCTCTCTCTCTCTCTCTCTCTGTCTCTCTCTCTCTCTCTCTGTCTCTCTCTCTCTGTCTCTCTCTCTCTCTCTCTCTCCGTGCTTTAGAACACAGGTTGGCAAATTGTGCTGGCAAATCTTCTATAAAGAGCCAGGTGGTATATATTTTAGGTTTGCAGGCCACACAGTGTCTGTCGAAACTACTCACCTCTGCCATTGTCTCATGAAAGTAGCCACAGACAATATGTGAGCTAATAAACAGGACTGCACTCCAATAAAACTTCATTTATGGACACTGAAATTTGAATTTTATATAATTTTTACATGCCACAAAGTATTACTCTTCTTTTGTTTCTTTTTCCAACCATTTAAAAATATAAAAAGTTCGCAGCGATACAAAAACAGGTGGTGGGTGGGCCGGATTTGGCCCACGGGTTGTAGTTTGCCTATTACTTTAGAACACAGACAGTCCCTGACTTACAATGGTTCAACTTAATAATTTTTTTACTTAACAATGGTACAAAAGTGATATGAATCCAGTAGAAACCATACTTCAAATTTTGACCTTTTCCCGGGCTAACTTTATGCTGTGCCATGCTGTCTTGTAATGCTGGGCAGCATCAGAGACCCACAGCTCCCAGCCAGCCACACGATCACGAGGATAAACAGCCGACACCATACTCTACAGTGTACCATATTCAATAAACTGCATGAAATATTGAGCACTTTATTATAAGACAGGCTTTGTGTTAGATGATTTTGCCCACCCATAGGCTAATGTACGTGTTCCAAGCACATTTAGGGTAGGTTAGGCTAAGCTAGGATACTCAGTAGATTTTGTGTATCAAGTGCATTTTTGACTTAACAATATTTTCAACCTACCATGGGTTTGTCAGAACATAACCCTACCATAGGTCAAGGAGCATCCGTATTCAATAAGGATTTCCTTACCATTTGGTATCGCTGTTGAGCACGTGTGCTTTCCCGTCTCCACCTTAGGATGGTCTCCTATGTACCTGAGCCGATCATTACCTCCTATTCTCAGGACCTCCCTGGGCTTGCCTGCCTCTGCCACTGGCATAGAAAGCACACTGTGTGGTCATTAAGAGGACAAGTATTGAGCAGATCTGTGATGGTACTTCTTTCCTTCCAGGGATAGGGTGGTCAGCTACACACTTGGCCGCAGGCTTCCAACAGATCATGTGAGCGGACAGCTGCAATTCCGATTTGAGATCACGTCCTCCATCCACCCAGGTATTTTCAGCATGAACTTCATGTCTTGTCCTAGGGTGGTATCATAGTGTGGTTCCTTCTCCAAAATACAATAACTATGGTTCTCTCCAGACACGTCCTAGGTTTTGTGGTTCTCTATCTTCTCCATTTGAGGCCCAGAAGACACAGATCTAGTCTGGAAGCCAGGTTGCTGTCCCCTTGTTTGAGAGGCTCCTCTTCACTATGGTGACCCAAAGGTAGAGGGTTACACAGCGGAATGGGGGTTGACAATGAGGCCAGCATGGATATGGAGCCCTGTCTTATTGGTCATCCTACTCCCAGCACCCACAAAGGAGGTGCTCAGTAGATGTTTAATCATTGCTCACATGAATGAACAAAGAGAGGAATGACTGTAAACCATCTCCTTCTACCTAGTAACTAGATATAGACTAGTCAGTTGCTGAACAATGTCATGTTGTTGAAGAACTGTGATTATACATAGTATCACGGAGAAAATGAAAAATATAAATTGGATAGAAAACTTCAGAATCATCCAGTGTTCAGTTTTTCATGCCAAAACATATTTCCAAATAAGAATGATAAGATGCTTCATCATTCCACTTTCGCTCTTTTCCCACAACCCCCAACTGAGTGTAGATCACACTGAGAATGGTGAGGGCCTCCTGGGACACACTTAAGAGTTGCTGTTAAAGCTAATGAAGGTTTTGAGGACTCGGAGTCTGAAGTGTATCACAGCCCACACATTAAACTCCAGTAGCGCTTTTCTATGCCCAATATACTACTTAGATTGTAAAAAAAAACAAACACCTTAACTGTTTTATCTTTTCAATTTCAGCCTTTTTCTGCATTCTGAGAATAAAACTGACTCTTTCTTTGGTGAAGCCATAGGACAGCTTTACAGCTCACCAAAGGGACTGTTTTTCCTTGACTAGTGAATTGCACCAGTGCATTTGAAATGGGGAAGTTTGCATATGGCAGGAATTCAATAGAACAGCTGCAGGAAGGTAGAGTTAAACAGTGATTGCTATTCCTTGAATGGCAGCTTGGTGTGGAGACCTAGTTTATTTTTTTATTGTAATAAACTTCAAATGCTGGAACCTTCCAGCCTGAGCTATTGAGTGACTGTGGTTGCTCCCATCAGTCATCCAGCCTTTTTCTTCTCTCTAGTTGCCTAAGAACCCTGTTGACCCAGGCTTCCACCCTGCAGGACCCAACCAGAGGAAACATTCTGGGCAAATGAAATTAACTTTTCCAGGGGTCATCAAGGAATTATAAACACCACCACCCGCATCTCTGGAAATCATTCATGTAGCAAACATTTTTCACCTATTATGTGCCCAGAACTGGAGTAGTTTCTGGCTTTGAGCATTTTAACCAAAAGATAAATTCTCTTGAAACAGAATTCTGAAATATACCCATGACTGCACATTGTCATTAACACAATGACTGCAAGTTGTCATTAACACAATGAGCACTCATTCTTACAGAATTTTTCAGCAGAGCTCTGGCGGGTGAGAAACCCTCATCAACCCGTACATCCAATATCCTAATGTAGAAATCCCTTAGTGATTGCTTCCTGTCCAGCAGTGTCTATTAATACCACAATGCTTTCTTCTGGAAGGAATGATATATTATTCTTCTTGCCAGCAGATGATGAAGAGATGTCCCTGAGTACCGAGCCTGAATCGGCACAAACTCAGGACAGCCCCATGCACAACCTGGTGGAGAGCAGCCGTAGGGAGCCCGTGTGTGATGCAGCAGAGCCCTCCGAGAGCTGGAAGCCAGAGCCGCTGAGTGACGGCTGTGCCCTGGACGGGTCAGGGAACCAGAGCCTGGAGCTTGCCAGGCCAGCTGAGGAAGCGGCTGGCACTACCCAGGTGGGAGATGATGGCACCAACTCGCTGGGACCTGAAGGGGCTGGGGAGCTCCTGGCCCCAGGGCAAAATGACACCCAGCCCGCCCTGAGTGCAGAAGAACTGGCCGAGGAGCTGGACCTGGGTGGGGAGGCGCCACCTCTGCTGCTGGAAGACGGGGAAGCTCCAGCCAGCACCGAGGGGCCCATGGAGGAGGAAGCGGCGACAGAGATCCGGGCTGGAGGAGAGGAGGAGAAGGACCAGGAGGAGGAGGAGGAGGGCGATGTGCCTACTCTGGAGCAGGGAGGGGGCAGGCTGCAGCTGCGGGGCTCGGTGAAGAGAAAAAGCAGGCCATGCTCCTTACCTGTGTCCGAGCTGGAGACGGTGATAGCGTCGGCCTGCGGGGACCCCGAGACCCCGCGGACACACTACATCCGCATTCACACCCTGCTGCACAGCATGCCCGCAGCCCGGGGCGGGGTCGCCCCAGAGGAAGAGGACGGCGCGGAGGAGGAGTCCACCCTCAAGGATTCCTCGGAGAAGGACGGGCTCAGCGAGGTGGACACGCTAGCAGCTGACCCCCCTGTCCTGGAAGAGGATGGGGAAGAGCCCGAGGGGGCTACTCCAGGCACGGCCCCCCCTGGCCACGCCGGGGGCCGCTACCCCAGCTTTGCCAACGGTGGGGTCCCAGATGGCGACACGCACCCCAGCACGGGGAGCGAGAGCGACTCCAGCCCCCGGCAAGGCGGGGACCACAGCTGCGAGGGCTGCGACGCGTCCTGCTGCAGCCCCTCGTGCTACAGCTCCTCCTGCTACAGCACGTCCTGCTACAGCAGCTCCTGCTACAGCGCCTCCTGCTACAACGGCAACCGGTTCGCCAGCCACACGCGCTTCTCCTCCGTGGACAGCGCCAAGATCTCCGAGAGCACCGTCTTCTCCTCGCAAGACGACGAGGAGGAGGAGAACAGCGCGTTCGAGTCGGTGCCCGACTCGGTGCAGAGCCCTGAGCTGGACCCAGAGTCCGCGAACGGCGCTGGGCCGTGGCAAGACGAGCTGGCCGCCCCTGGCGGGCACGTGGCAAGAACCACTGAAGGTCTGGAATCCCCCGTGGCAGGTCCAAGCAGTCGGAGAGAAGGTTAGACCTCAAACCTGATCAGAGTGAGAATAGGACCACCAGGGGGACACAGGTCTCACCACCATGTTTAAAAACAAGAGGGGGGTGGGGGGATCAGTCTCAAATGGTTTGCGGGGGCAATGTATGCCTGTCTTGTACATATATGTGTGCGTGTGTATCTGTGTATATGCGTATAGATGACTGTGAATAGCTGGCACCCCACCATGTCTCGGATACACACGAAGAATTACAACTAGCTGGATGTGAGCGTGCACTTGTATGTGTGCTTCTCTGTTTGTTTAATCACCAGAACTGGTTAGTGTACATGTTATCTTTCTAGTCTTGACAGCAACCAGAGCACCAAGACTAGTATCAAATGATATAAGCAGGAAATAATCTTTCATCAGCATTAGGTGGATAATGTGTGAATATCTGCTGACTTCCAAAACACATCAAAGGTTAGCAATAAATGTTAATACTAGTTGAAGAACACAGATTTTACCTCTGTTTTAGAATTCAACTAGCCCATGTATGTATATATATGTATAGCCTACATGTATTTGTCATTATTTCTGTCTGCTCAATTCTCGTTATTATTGTTGGTTTTGTTTTGTTGTTGTTGTTGTTTTTGGCTATTTTGGCTAATGGAAGGGAAGAATAACATGAATGTGTAAATCACTTTGTTTCAAATGAGATTCTAATCCAAAAGCTGCCACTTTTAGTTTTAAAATGTATTCTGTGTTTTAACTGAAGATGTTCCTTCTTAGTTATGCCTGTGGAATCATATGTTAAATTAATTTGCATTTCCTTATCCAGGATTGGAAACCATCTTCCAGTCAAGTAACAGTGGTATAGGGAGAAAAAAATAATTCAGTTGTTTGAAAAGAGAAAAAAATAGCCTCTGCTACCTTGCTGTTCTGCTGTTTAAATTAGCCTCCAAAAAAGAGGGGAGTGGTATTCCCTCTAGATTGTAAGCTCACTGAGGGCCAGAATTGTGTCTTCTTTATGTTTGAATTCTTAGCATCTAAACAAATGCCTGGCACCTACAATTTTTTTTGAGCAGGAACTAAACTGAGCATTAAAAAAAAATTTAAGTATTCAACAGTGCCCAATTCTACATTTCAGAGAAAGAAAGAGTGAGAGAAGGTAGCACGTATCATAGGAGAAGCCTGAGGAAAATGGTAGAGAAGAAAGGCAGGGTGAAAGATAAACCGTGGTGACAGTGTGGAAGGACACCCGAGAGGAGTGGGATGGAGAGTTCCTTCCACGAGAAGGAGGAGATGGAACATTCCTTTCTTTAACAAGGATGTTTTTAGGACCTTCTTTGTTCTAGGCCAGATGCAGTGTGCTGGGCACAGGAAGATGGATTGGCATCAGTTAAGTATGGAAGTAATTACTACATGATTAAAAACAATACAATTTAAGGAGATTTGGGAATTCCCACATAAAAGCACACATATAGAAGCTGGCAGGGATGGTTTAGGCCAAAAATCAGCAAATTTGTTCTATAAAGGGTCAGATAGTAAATATTTTAGGTGTTGTGGGTCAAGAGGCAAAATCAAGTGTCTTCTCATCAAAAGGCTTTTTTTACGTTTAAAAATGTAATAACACACAAATAACAATTTTCTTAGCCCAGAGCTATACAACCCTGTTTAGCCTATACTGTATTTTGGCCCCCGTGCTGGGAGATAGTCCATACATAGTTAATTAAAAATTGGCTGAGTATAATTATATACAAGAGAATGTTTTGTTTTGAAAAAGACACTATCCATGCCCTTGAGGGGCTAACAGTTCAGCAGGGGGGAGACCAGGAAAGTGTTTCAGGGCCATAGTGGAAGTCTTCGCTTGACAGTTCCTACAGAAATTTCTAAATTCCTGAATCCTGCAAAGGATAAACTCAGAAAAGATCACGAAGCACCTATATGCCTCACTATGGTGGTTACAAAGGGAAACACGAAGATTTCTGAAAAGGACTACTGGTCTCAGGAAGGCCATGCGTACAATGGCGCAGACTTCTGCACAGCCGGTCTTCCCCGCCTCGGTAGTGAGTCCCGGAGCAACGGTGTCTGGCCTGTGGGTGTGTCCCACACTCAGCACCAGGCTTCACAATGTCAGATGATCAAAGAAAGCAGGGCTTCGATACAACCTGCCTGATCATCCATGTGTGGGTGCCCTCTGCTTCCACGAGTATCACCACTGCCCCTTTGCCGTCACTTCTGAGATTGAGAATTCTTTTACTATAGAAACTGCGTTAGGTCAGGTGGATTTACTGCACACAGACCCACAGAGATGAGTCTGCAGCAATTTATGGAGGAACTTGTAAGTCTCAACTGACAGCTATACAAGCATACAAGCTAGTATTCTTTACCTACTTTTTGCTTGTTTTCCCTCTATAAAAACCTCCTTTTTTAAAAGTTTGATTTAAAATAGTTCTTAAAAAGCCTTCTGCAGATGAATGAAAGAGCAATATGACTTGTGGCTGTGAGCTTAGGCCCTGGAGGCAGGCGTCCTGGATTTATATTCAATCCTACCACTTCCTCACCAAGTTACCCACCTGATCTGTGCCTCAGTTTCCTCCTGTGCAAAATGCATATAATTATAGACTCTGCCAAAAAGGCTTATCGTGACAATTAAGTGAGACGATATGCTATAAAAGCACTCTGCCTCTTACCCAGCGAGGATTAGTCCGGCAGATAAGCAGCAAGGCTAACTTTTAAAGTCATGTTATGTAAAGCATCTAAAACAATCCTTTGAATTTACACTTCCTCTACTTTGTGATTCCAGGAAAATTTTCACATTATTAGGTGTAAATCACTTTGCTACAAATAATGTTCTAGGCAGCCTATCTTTCTCTACAATTTGATCATATTATTTATAAACAAAACAATTTAAAAGAACCTTAGTTGTTTTTACCTGCGGAATAGGCTTCCTTCTCAGAGGCTCTGGCGGGTTTGAATGCTTGCGGCGAGGGTGTTTGAGGCGAGGGTGATTAGGTGGGATCGAGTCCCTGAGCAGAACGCAACCGCTTGCTTCTTCAGTGCATTCAATCCATTCAACTGCCTGAGATATGTCGGTCACACCATTGCATTTGCTTGGGGTTCACAAGCAGGTGGGATCAGCTCCATTAACCCCAGACAGTCGACAATGCTGTATTTCCACTAGCTTGGAGGAGTAATTAACCTGATTGGTTGAATTAATTATAAGAGGTAAGTTTGTTGTTGTTTTTAAAGAAACTAAATTAAAAATGCAGCAGCTGATGACATAACAACTGTACCATTGTTTTAATTTCTGACACGAAACACATATAAAAACAAACATGAGTGTGGTATCCACTTAAACACAGATCCCATCTTTGAAACAGCAGTGTGTCCACACTGAACTGGGTGCTGGCTCGAGGGGACCTTCCTTGATTTCCATTAAAGTCTCTGAGGACCCAGAGGATTAGAGAGTAACAGACCAGAATTTGCACAAGAAATACCATTATGTATTTGACATTTAAAAAGATCCTTTGTTTCTGAACATATCTGTATTTTCTTTTGCCATTTAGCTCTAGGGATTAAACCACTAAATTAAACCCACCTAACTTTCTTCCTAATTAATTTGTTTTTATTTTCAGTTTGTTCTGTGGAACTAGAATGAAAAACAATAATCATCCTTCCATGTATGGAAATTCTGGGAAACATTCAGCATTTGAGATCCTACAAAGATCTCGACCACCATTTTTCACAATCTGTCTTCTTTTTGAGCAGAGGGATAATGGAACACTTGCTATTTGCATTAGCCACTGAGGGCAGAGGAAGGAAAAGACCTGACCTTTGTTCTCTGGCCAGTAGGGGCTATTGGGAGAAAACCAGGTTGGTGTGAGGCAGGAGGAACCAGTCTAAGTGGACACTGTCCTTCATCATGGGCCCCTTCTAGCTCTTTAAAGAGCAAGAGCAATGGCCTCTGATTATCTGACCCAAACAGCTGGCACTACAGGCCTCCTATCCACATGCCTGAGGACATCATGAAATAGGAACACCATTTTAGAACACTCTTCAGCTCATTATGTCTGAATTGACACAATCTAAGCTATGTCTATAATAATCTGAGACATGCATTCTGTGGATATAATGTTTATTTCTAAAATTTCTTCATGTTTGTCTTTCTTTCTCCTTCTATCCCATTTCCGTGTTTTGAGCTTTCCTGTCTCAGTCTTCCTGCTTTTTATCTACTTCCTTTGTCTCTTGTCCTTTCCTCTTTCCAGAGCACCCTGGCTTGTCTGATTCCTCCCCAAAATAATCTGGAACAGTCCCAAGATCCCACAGAACCCTGGCTTCCTCCAGCCACTAGCCCCTAGCTGCCCTACTACAGAAATTTGCCCTCTCAGTCCACCAGCTCCTTGACCTGTCTTGGAAAGGCACCATCTGAGAATTTCATTCCACGTAAGACCTGAGAAACAGCCTCTCGGCAGACAGCCCTCTGATGAAACTTGTACAGATAAAGAGATGTAATTTTGCACAAGCCCACGAAGGTTTTATTGGACCTTATAAATGCTCCACTTCCCTCAAACAGACCTATTTCCTTTGCTGGGCAAAAATCAGGCTCTGCTAATTTTCTCTTGTGTTCCTTTGTGATGCCACCTTCAGATCAAGAAAATTCAAGTCATGACAGAATCAGACTTGGATCCTGCATATTGGACCATGTGGCACAGATCATTAGTCATGAAGTATTTGGATTTTTCTTTTTTTTTTTTTCCAATAATTCCGTCTCTTAAGAGTGACTGTGAAATGTAGCAAACGGACACAAAAAAATAGATTGCCCATTCTTTAGGGGTTATTTCTTATAGTAGTTAGCTTTACAATCATGCTTTTTTGATGACGTTGCCACAACAATGAATGAATCTGAATGTCTTGACTATCTTGTCCGTAGGTGAATGTCCTATACTCCATAATTCCCAGCCAGTAAGCCAGCTTCCTTCCTTGAGGCCTGAACATCATCACTACCCAACAATCGATGAGCCTCTTCCACCAAGTAAGCTTTAGTTTTTAAAACCTATGTCTTAACTCTTCCTATCAAGTCTAAACAGGTCAGTATGAATTTGTACCTAAACATCTAAACTCTTCCCCAACTCCACACCTTATGCTGCTATCAAAACCAATATGGCACCTCCTGCAAAAACTGGTGTTGCTTTGTTTTTGTTTTTGTTTTCTTTGACTAGTTGTTTCAGCATGTGATCTTGAAAAGATAACCCAGTGTTTTCAGTGTCCCTCAACTTCTGACACAAAGAATGTTTCTTTACAAGACTTGACTAGTCCTTGCAAATGGTTCCTGACTTTTAAGTCCTAAATTTTATTATTTTATATTTAAAATTTACAGTTCAAATAGAATAATCCTATTGTTTCCATTGGCTTTGTTATGTCACAAGCATCTCCCTATAATAAAACAACTTCAACCCCTCAGGGCACATGAACTTGCACTTTCCCTGCTATAACTTGCACTCATAGGTAACATCTCCAGATTTCTTCTGCAGTTCTTAGAGGTTGCCAGGGAAAATATCCTCTTCAGGTTAGAATTCAATATCATTTTCTCCTGGTAACTGTAGTATGTAATTAATAATTATCTACCTAGTCATCTGAACTTGGAAATTCATTTAATCTCTCAGAGACTTAGCTTTCTCATTTGTAAAATAAAGTTTGAATGTCTTCATCTGCTAAATGCAAAATTTGAACTAGGTAGTCTCTACATATCATTTGAACTCTAAGCTTATAATACTCTATTTAATAAATTTATAAGAAGGAACTAACACCCCAGACATTATATATTCATTTAGCATCACAAATATTCATGAACTCCAGAACATCTCTGTTTTGACTTAGGCTTATTTTTCAAGCAAAGATAATCTTTAATATTTGATAGATTTTACAACTGCAAAATCTTTCAGGATACAGGAACCAGAGTTTCTTTATATTCTTTTGCCTGTGCTTCCATTAAGCAGTTACGGTTTTCAAAAGGAGAAGTGCATATTTCTTAATTCATCTTTTCTTAGTATTGTGATGTATTTTGCACAAACACCACTCTTCTCCCTATTCGATTATAATTTATCAGTGAGAGAACAAAAAACATCTTTAATATGTGGACTAACTTAAAGGAACACGATATTTGTTTTTTGGGGGCCAAGTCAAACATTATGTCCTTTAACTTCTGATGTCTGATTTCTTTCTTTCTTTACACACTAATTTATGGACATTCCAAAAATGAATTGTAAAATTTTAGTGTCACTATCAATACCTCCTACTTGGCACTTATCTGAAAAATATCTATAAAATATTCCCTCTAGAAAAAAGATACTTTCACCACAACAAAACCTTTAAATGCATATGTGCATGAATTGACTTAGAAGCCATGCAATAGTAATAACTAGTTTTACATGCAGATGCTATAAATAATTGAATATAAATCCATTTTAAAAGAATTACCTTATATAAGCTGCTTTCAGTAATGAAAACAACATTCTCCAGATAGGTTTCAATTTTCTATCCATGAAACATTGAAAAATATTAGAAAAGTTGTTAGAGAATTCTACCAACTGAATTTTCTTAGATAACTCAAATTTGACCCGGGTGAGAAAGGATGGAGGCTTGGACCAACAGGGGAGCAGTAGAGGTGGGGAGGAGTGGTCCGAGTCCCTGATTTGATGACAGACTGGGTATGGATGTGAGAGAAAGACAGGAGTCAAGAATGGCCTAAGAGTTTTAACCTAGAAGGATAGAGTTGCCTTCAGCTGAGATGGGAAGGGAAGGCTGCAGCTAGAGCAGGTTTGGGTGGGAAAGGTCTGAAGCTTAGTTTGGATCATGTTGTGCTTGCAATGTCATCCAGACAGTGATGTCAATGAGACAATTGGATGTGTGGCTCTAAAGTTTAAGAGAAAGGTCTAGACCATAATTATGGTATTGCATTTGTTAAATTTTTTTTAAATGTACAATTTGACAGGTTTTTGTTAATATAATAACTAAAGATGACACATTATTAGGCTCTACATTGTTCTGAGGCTTTGTGGAAAACATGTAACTTAGTATTCAATAGGTCCTTCAGTCACAAATGAATTGACCCAATCTTACTACTATAACCTGCCCCCGCATCATAAAGGTATGTTTTCAGGTGTCCCTTTAGTCAAACTCACAGTATCACAGTGCTGAGCCCTCCAAGTCTTGCTGAGGCCTGCAGTTTCGTTTGGAATTTTTTTCCTTGGTTATAAAATATGTGAAAATAAATTCTTTACAAAATAACCCAGAAAACATACTCATAATTTATAACTACACTTAGCTATTATTTTCTCATTATTTATGAGTATGTCATTAGCACTGTGCATTCCAGATATTTAATATATTGATTTAAAAAATCATCTGTCCAGCTTATCACCTTTTTCCATGACTGATTTGGAAATCTTGAAACTCGTGGTGATAAATTATCATTATTGCTACTTCATTTTCTAGTTTTTCTCCTTAATATATAAGACCCACACTTTGTCTGTGAAGGAATCTTTCCTTTACTGCAGGTGCCTGGAGGACAGGGACGTGTGTCACTCAGCTCTGTGTCCTCAGGACCTGTCATAGTTTCTAGTTCATAGTGAGTGCTGAACAGAGTTCGTTCAGTTGACTTAAATAGCACAATGCTCTTCAAAGATTAATGCTCATTCTCTGTTGGATGACAGTCATGTTGGATTCAAGAAAAAGAATTGTCCAATTGCTTTTACTACTATTAGTTTGTGACCCATTAAAATTTAAAAATTTTTGTATCAAAGATCAATGTACACACAATGATATCAATGTGCTAATTACCATTTACAACTAATACTTGACAGCTGCATTATCTAATAGTTAATTTTATTCAAAATCTCCTCGAACTTACTAATACAAACTGCCTACATTTTTCCTTCAATTTGTCTTATAAGCTAAATTTGGTGTTTCCTGGTATTTTGGTTTTCATCGGGCAATATTCAGCAATCCCTCAGGTCAACATAATGTTCACAAACAGATATACCACGTACATATAAAACCATAAATATGCCAAATATATTTTTTTGCTGAAAAAAAATTGAGAGTTGCTATGTCATTACCTGAATGATAAGTTTTCAACAGAATTGTTAATATATGACCTACTCCCAAAAGCTATGGCTTTTCTCTCTTAAAAGGCTGGATAGTTTCCCTCCCTCCGCAGTCATTTCTGCTTTTTCTTCTTTAGGCTAATGCATCCTCAGCATAATTTTAATCACGCTGCTGCTATTTCCATCACAATTTGATGTGTGGACTCCAAAAAGCTTTGCCCATTTCGCACAGCAGCCATTGCTCTCCTACATGAAGCTCAGACGTGAGCACATTACTTCCAGCTCTTTCGGTTTTGAGGGCTTTTCCATCCACCTCAGCCCACCTCAGCCCCTACATGTACGATGTAGTATATCATCTATGCTTCCACCTTTTAGTTTTTGGTTTTGTTTTGTTTCTAATTTAGGAAGCAAAGGAACTGAGCTCTTCTTTATCTTGGGCTCCCTCTACTGTTGGGATGGTGATTTATCAACAAAGGGGTATTTCATAGTTGTTAGTGGTTTGGTTTGGTTTTGGTCAGAGACACTTGGCAGCCGCAGGTAGGTTGACTATGCACTGTTAATTTCCCACCTAGTAAAAGGATGTTGTGAAACCCTAGATATCAAATCTTTCTACTCGCCCTTTCAAGAGGAATGGCACTTGATTAAGCTTGCTGAGTGTCAGATAGAGGTCATCTAAAGTAGCAGGTACAGTATTTTAGAACTGTAGGTAAGATTGGTTTTAATACAAGGGCCATTATTCCCTCCACTGAGCCTAGTCATCCTCTGTTAGCTTTGGCAAAGAAAAGATTCTCCAGCATCATGGTGTCAGCCCCCGCTGGAGGATCTTTTCAATCTTCCTCAGCTGTCATTTGAGTAGCCAACAAGATTGACAGAGAAGATGGAAGTTTTTTAAGAAATAAATTAATTAAGCATTAGACTCATTAGAAATTATTAGAATTTTAACTTAGGTCATGGTCAGGGAACCACATTTACTGTTTAAAATGGCCTAGAAGATCCAGCATGGTGGCTCCCACCTATAATCCCAACACATTGGGAGGCTGAGTTAGGAGAATCACCTGGGGCCAGGAGTTCAAGAACAGCCTGGGCAACATAGCGAGACCCCCGTCTCTATAAAAAATATTTAAAAATTAGCTGGACACAGTGGCATGCACCTGTAGCACTACCTACTCAGGAAGCTGAGGCAGGAGAATCCCTTGCACCCAGGAGCTCAAGGTTATAATGAGCTATGATTGTGCTGTTGTACTCTAGCCTAGGCAGCAGAGCAGTAATAATAAAAGTGAATTTTAAAAAGTTAAAATGGCCCAACAGAGAATCTAAGTTCATTAAGCTCTTTTCCGGAATGCCTGATTCCATGCCAATGCCCCAGAAGCCATGGCAGGTGCTGTGGACAGTGTCTGGCCTTCAGCCACAAACCAACGGTGAGTTCTACCCGCAGAAGACCTGGGAGTGGTATGTATTTCACATGGGTCAGTAGTTTGTCCTTGATTTTTCTTTTTGCCTTTTTATTAAACACTAGACTGGGAAGCTCGAATTGACAGCCATGGGCGGGTCTTTTATGTGGACCACGTGAACCGCACAACCACCTGGCAGCGTCCAACGGCAGCAGCCACCCCGGATGGGATGCGGAGATCGGGGTCCATCCAGCAGATGGAGCAACTCAACAGGCGGTTGGTGTTCAGTGTGCAATGAGCTCCTCTAGGCACAGTGAAAGGAGAGCAGCAGCTAAAGAAACCTCTTGCATTTTTCTGCTCAGATTGTATGAGGAGACTGGAAAATAATTAAGTATCTTAAGAAACCCATTCATATTAGGTACTTGGAAAGCTAGATCTAGAATTTAGTGGCAAGAGACAAGTTAAGTTTGATTGTCATTTAAAGATGAGAAATCCTCTTAATTTCTTAATGGCCCAGGCTCAAAAACAGGAGTTCTGAAGCAGGGCCCATGGACCCGCCCCCACCTCCCCCCAAGATATTCACCAAGGAAGTCAGTGTTCCATGTACCTTCCAGACATTATATGCAAATTTATACATGTATGCACATTTTTCTGGCAGACTGGTCCATATCCATCACAAGATGCTCAAAAGAGTACAGAACTCAAACAGTTAAGAACATTGCAAGGCTAGGTTCCAAAAGAATGCTAAACACTGCCTGGAGAAGAAACTGTCCCATAAATCACCATGTGCATTTCTACCCTGGTCCCATAATTGCTATATGCTCATAAATAATAATTCTTAAAAAGCCTTCATCTTAGAAAAAGAAATGCTTAAAAACATTTTTCTGAGAATTGTTTCATTTAAAAACTAGACCCTCACTATTGAATTTGTAAAGGTGTCGTTTTGTTTTTGAACCTGCAAATGAAGCCCCAAACAGCCCATGCTTTAAGCTAGTATAAAGCATCGTGTCTGACATATTGTTCTTTAAGATCAGGGCAGTGCTTTCGGGATACTTTCAGTTGCCAGGAATGCAGACTGAGACTTACTTCAGTTGTAACTGCATGCACATGCCATCTTGTTTTTGTGTCTGTATGAATGTGAAGGAAAGGTTGCGAGGGATTAAAATGAAGAAAGAACTGGGTTTGGGGAACACACCTATTGATAGCAAACACCTTTGAAACTTAACTGTACCAGCCAGGAAAAAAAAAATGGACAATTTAGTCCTATTAAAAACATATGGAAACAAAAAATTGAACTTCTGGTTACTGATGTACACAGAGAAGCATGCTTTAGGTGAAAATCATCAGAACATGCTTTTATTACTTGAACATTTGGAAGGCATTCGCTCTCCATTTTACCCCATCAGCAGCTGTGTTTATGTCATTAACGAGAACATAAAGGACTTTCACCAGTAACATAGTTCTCTACAAGCATTGCCACCAAAACGAGCATATTACAAGAAAGAACTTTTGATAACCCAGTTTTTTTAGATATGAACGCACCAAAAATCCACAGGAAAGGCCTTTCATGGTGATTGCAACAAAACTCCAATAACTGAAAATGTAAAGGTGTAAAGGCCACAGCTGCTCATTTTACACAGACATCCTGTTGCGATTCCATAGGCACAAGTTAGCTTCTAGGTCTGTCTTGCCAGAACAGATGCGCTGAAACTGTTTAGCAGACTGAGAATAGGGGAGAGGATCATCAGGCTGTGTCTACGAGACGTGCTGATGGAGCACTAAACAAAATAAGCAATAAACCTGAAGCAGAAGGACCTTGACCTATGGCCTAAATATCCATGAAAGTTCATGGTGGTGGTCAGCTTGTATAATATAAAAATTATGCCAAATCCACCTGGAACCAGGCCTCTAAAGCAGTTTTGCAGCCTTTGATATGTAAATTCCTATGCCCTCCAGTGGAGCTGAACACGCTGGGAGAGGCAGCTGGACTTTGCCGAATAGGAAGTTGCTTTTGCCGCATCCATCTGGACAGATAAAAAGAAAAGGAATTTAGCGATTTTGGAAAGTGCTTATTTCTTGTGAAAAAGCCTACTTAGGGAAGGTCAGGTAACTTTCAGATAAGTATCCAGGCTTTTCAATACTTACCTTGACCTATTGCTTTCAAGCATTTAAAGTTTTCTGTGATTTGATGTGGTAACAGCAGCCACAGAAAGTAGACTACCAGCCTTTTATCTGTCTCCCGTGGCGCCACACGCAAGGGTCACTTTTTGATAGCCTGCAGTTATCAGGAGAAATTTACAATGATCACTCCTCACAGAAATAGGGAAATACTTCTCAGTGTTGCAAGGAGTTTCCCTTGACTCTGGCCACTACTAAACTTGACTGGTTAAAAAAAAAGATCAAATGTATGCGTGTAAGGAGATGTACGCTGAAATGCAGAGTGCACAATGGCAACGTGTAAGCTGTTGTGCTAGGCTGGAGGGACCATGTTCAAACTCGGCCACTCCCCAAACACCGCATACTCCGCCAGGCCTTTGTGGCCGCCACGTGCTCCCAGTGCAGGGCAGTCCCTCGCTGCCTGCTCCCATCTGGAACACAACTCCTCATCCTATAGGCCTAGCTCGAACATCGTGTACCCACGATAGCTTCCCAGGATCCTCCACCCAGAGCCTCCTGCCCCAAACCTCATGAATGTGCCTCTGTTACAGTTCTTAACTGCTTCTTCTTGCCACCCCTCTCCCTGCCAGCACCTGGCGTGATGCTAGAAGTTTAACAGGGCTCAGTATAAGATTGTTCCCTGAGTGAATGTCTATACTTTCAGAATATCCAGAAGCAACTAATTCTACTTTCGCAAATATTGATTGACCAAGCAGAAAATATACATATGTATTCTTATTTTAAATAATCAACTAAAATTTGATTTTTTTAGTTATTTGTATAAAATTATTATAATATTAAGGGAAATAGAAGTTTTAAATAGGAAAAAAGTGATCTACATACAGTCTTACTACCTCAAGGATTTAGCTTTTTAAAATAATGTACCCATCTTCAATTTCCATATGCATGCATAATTCATAAGTAGTTATAAGGGTAATATATAGTTTCACATTCATTTTTTACTTACTACACTGTAAGCATTTTCATATTGCTGCATAGTCTTCAGGCTAACATTTAAATGCATGTATAGTGTTCCATTGAATGGCTGTATTTTGCCTAACTTAATTTCTCATGCTGTTGAATGGTTTGCTTATAGTTTTTATCACTATTTTCAATACAGCCACCAAGGACCTATATCACCTTGTCTTGTATTTTCTTAGGGTTCTGTTCCCAAAAGAGCAGATCAAGGGAGATAAACATGGTTTGGGTGTTTGATATTAATGCCTGACTGTTTTCTATGTTAGGCATTGTGGTCCTCCGGGTTCACCAACACCACCACCTTCACCTCCATCTCATCTTTTGATTTGTTTTTGCAATTTAAGAGGTGCTCCAAGTACTTTGGTGCCACTTACATTTTATAATACTTGTGGATCAACTCTTTTTCCATAAGTTTTCTTTAGTAATTGTAGTTTCTCCCATGTAAATTGTCTGTTCTTGGGCTTTTTTTTGTTTTTCTGTTTGTTCGGTTGGGTGGTTTGACTTGGTTTTGGAAGGTTTTTTTCTTCTTTGTTTGGTTTTGTGACTGTGTGTGTGTATGTGTGTGCCCATTTACAAATTAGGTATTCTAGCTGATTTTCTTACAAATTTCCATGAACCCTTTATATGCTATAAATATTTACCCTTTTACTAGAAAAAAAAAAAAGTACAGGCAGACATTGATGGATAATTCTTGATGGAATAGAAGAGAGCCGGCTTTCTGAGCTTCTCTCTCCTCTTTAAAGCAGGGTGAGGCTCTGAGACCGCAGTCCTGCCCTCGCTGAGAGCTCCTTCCTCCAAGCTCTGTGTGTCCTGCTTCCCCAAACAACTCCTGCCCTTTAGCAAAGATCCAGGGTGGGGACACCTGGGATTGCAGGCTGCTGACCCAGTAAGGCACGAGATATTCAAGGTCCACCTGAGGAATGTGAATTATCTTGGGACATTGCTGACATTTTCATCATCAATTAAGATAAAAATTCTCTGTCATGGTCACTGCACTTTGGAAGGAAAAGAAAGGCTACAACATGACATTTTGATACTTATCTAAGTCTGTTCCTGGTATCCATCACTGAGGAACAAACGACCCCAAACGTAGTGGCATAAAACAACAATCATTTATTATTATAATTATCACTATTTCTCATGGGTCTGGTTTGGCTGGGCCCAGCGAGGCAGCTATCTCTCAGGTATTTCAGACCTTCCCAAGCCCAAGGGGCGAGAACATGGATTCTACCTCTTAGAAGGAAAGTGATAAGCTTCTGGAAGAACATGTAGACCTAAAAAGGTAGTCAAGCCATTTTGGGAAAATGCAATCTGCCGTATGTCCTTTAGGGAATCCTCCTAGTAGCAGCTTCCTTGGTCTTTGGCAGGTCCCATTCCTCCCCGGTCAAGGTTACATGCTAGGCAGCTTCTCACTGGCACCCCCTGCCCTCCTGCCATGGCTGTTACCCAAGTTCCAGCAGGGAGGTCGATGGCAGAGGGCCACCTCCACCTTCTCCACAACCTGCTTACCACAGACTTGTCGAGGTGGCAAATTAACACAAATATTTCCCTCTGCAATTCCATCCTCACTCCACTCATCCCGCCCCTTCCACATTCGGTGGTGAGAGGCCCACTCAGGAAATGCCTCACAGTAACTGCTCTGACAGGTGTCCAGATAAAGTCAAATTCACAGAAAGCCCTTAGCGTCTCAAGCCTAGACGTATGCAGTACAACCTAAAGGACTCGTCAGACATGCAGCTTTCAGTGTTGCTTCAATTTCTATAATTTTAACAATCATTCTGATGATTCTCTTGCAAACGGTCTGGAGACCTCGCTGAGAAAACCTTCCTCTGTTAGGTCAAGGAAAGAATGGGGGGTTGGTGTGCGGAAGCCCTGCCGCAGGGGAACCTCACCTGTGCCACACTGCATCCCTTCGTCCCCTCTTGGGTTGCACTTGGAGACCTGGCTATTCCCTGCTTCTTGGACTCTCGCCTTCCTCCTTTTCCTCCCACCCCCTGCCCTACCCTTGCTTTCCTGGGCACCAGACCCAAATAATTCCCTGGACAGTGGGGCTCACATGACCTTCAGGACCTGCAGGTCAGCAAGTCCAAATCCACACCAGCACCATCCTACCCACCTGCCCACCTTCTACCTGCTCTACTTCAGGGTCGGCAGCTCTGCCTACCTGGTCTCAGCAGAAACCTTGAACTTCATAATGGTCTCCTCCCTCTTCATCACCCTCCCTATCCAGTCAGGCCCCAAATCCCCACAAGTCTACTTGTAAGGTTATCACACATTCTGCACTAAATAGCTCCTGAAATCAGCCCCTTCTTCCTTCCAGGCTGTGTGCCCTGAGGAAGAGGGAAGCTGGCCCCCGGTCACCTAGTCATCGGGTAGGCTGAGAGACATGGGCAAAAGGACATCACTGGGGAGGGGGCACAGGGGCTGCTGGGAGGGAGAGTGTGCAGGAGCAGAGGGGAGCTAGGGAGCAGGCTGTCTGCCCTCGAACAGCGGGAGTTAGAGCAGGCTGTCAAGGGCAGGCAGGTCAAGAAAATGTCTGTGAGCATTCTGCCAGCAGGTAGACTGATCTCGTTCCCTACAGTCTGTGGCTACCCCGGCCACTGGCAGATGCTTGGAAAGGCAGCCTGGTCCACTGTGCCTGCCCGGTCCAGGCCAGTAGCATCTCTGGCCTGGACTGTTGCGAGAGCCCCCAGCTGCTCTCTGCGACTCCGGGTGATGGTTCTCAGAGTACATCTGGCCCTGCCTCTCTGTTTTAGCAGCTACCTATCGCAGAGAGCAGTGGTTCTCAAAGTTGGTCCCTGGGCCAGCAGCATCAGGATCACCTGCGAACTTGTCAGAAATGCAAATTCTTGGGCCCTACCCCAGACCTACTGAATCAGAGACCAAATTAGTGTGTGGTTTAACAAGTCCTGCAGGCTGCCACAGCTCAGGTTGGGGACCTGTGGCCTCAGAGAATAACATCCAGACTGTTGCTGGGTGCCCTGTAGGGACTCCCTGTCTCCCTCTCCACTGGTCTCCGTGCAGCACCTACAGGTCCTGATGCCACCACCAAGCTCCTCAGGGCTCTTCCCTGGTGCCCTGCTTGTGCACAAGTTGTTTCTCTTCTGAAAATGTTCTTTCCCAACAAGCTCCCTGACAAGGTCATACTCTAACTTCAAAGTTTATAAATCTTAGGAATCTCCTTGTCTGTGTCCCCTTACATCTCTGCCTTGTCCACGACAGCCTTTCAAGTTGCTAGAGCTATGGTTTCTGCACCAATCTCCCTTGGTTGCATCTCAGCTATGTGTTCAAATCCCCTCTTTGCTCTGAAAGCCCCACACAGAGCCTGCGCACACTGGAAGGGTTGATAAGAACTCAGTACTTGGGAAGGTGGCTAGCTGGCCAGCCCACTGACTAAATCTCCAGCTTCAGAAGAAAAATAAAATGAGCCTTTAGATAAGCATAAAATATTTATTTGTTTGCCAGCATGCTTTTAGTTGTAATATTTCTACAACCTCTGCTCAACCGTATCAATTACCGGTCTAATAAAAATAAGTGACAGAACTACTATTCCAGTTTGTAGACTTATTACAATAATGTAGAGGTAATTTGATATCTTAGTTGTAACATTTTAATTTACTTCCCGCACCTTTATTTTAGACTTACCCCGATTTTGTTTAATATGGGGCACAAGCTGTTTTGCATGATTAGCTATTATTTGTGTTGACTTTTTAAAAGTCACCATGCTTGAAACTCATCGTAGCTTACAAAACAAAAAGAAGTCGAATCATCTAGAGATACTTGTCTTGCTAATTGTTGTCTTTATCTTGTGGGAATTTTAAGCATTTCTTTCCTGACACTCAAGACAGTTCTTTACAGATTTCTCCAATTTTCTGATTCAGAGCATTGGCCTCCGACAAGCAAACAAACGAAAGTTAACTCCTGTCTCTCTGTTTTCTAATGAAAGGTATCAAAACATCCAGCGAACCATTGCAACAGAGAGGCCTGAGGAAGATTCTGGCAGCCAAAGCTGTGAGCAAGTCCCGGCAGGAGGAGGCGGAGGTGGAGGGAGTGACTCAGAGGCCGAATCTTCCCAGTCGAGCTTAGGTATTGGAGGAGGGGTCCCCAGACACCGGGGGTGGCATCCAGTGACTGCGTGGCAAAGGTGTGCAAGTCCCTCGCCCTGCCTCCTGGTAGTGATGCAGAGGATCAGGCTGCAGTAGAAAGAGGCATCTTGGTGCCCACAGGGTAAAGCCGACAGGACAGAGCTTCCCACCAGGGAACTCGGAAGGGGGTTAACCATGAAGGGAGCACCACCACCCTGGCACGGTGGTCTGGAAGCAGGAAAGCAGTTGGATCTGGGGTGGGGCTGAGTTTGCTATGGTAATTGTGCAGCAAGACAACTTCATCAGTGGCTTAATCAATTGTTGTTAAGTAAATGTATTTGTTGGTGTCCTAAGGATTTTCCACTTATAAATAAAACACGCAATAAAAGTTCAGTCTATTACAAGGAGCCATGTGACAACACTAGGAATAATTACTTGTTTGCATTTAGAATAAAATCCAATTCCCCTGAGGGAGGAACCTGAGGGCGAAGAGGTTTCGGTTGTGCACACATCTGAGAGTGCATAATAGGCATCCACCCTGGACCTGGTTTTCCTAGTTTTCGTTGCTTTGAATCAGCCCAAGTGGAACTCGGACAAGGATATTCAAAAGGCATGAGACCGGCTGTCACTTTCTGTACCTGTAATGACATAAGATTATCACAGTGACATCCTAATAATCCACTTTCTTTTTAAATTCAGTAAATTATGGCAGTCTGGGCAAGCAGCCCTGGGATTCCAATCTGCCAGGTTGCAGCTGTCTATGGCAGTGCAGACTATTGGACATCTTCGTGGGATTTTATGGACACACGTGCACAATTCCACTGACAATTTTGATTGTCTCCATTCTATTTATTTTACTAGGTATACTAACTAAACTCACTAGTTTAGGTTTTTCCATAAATAATTTCTTTGTTCAAGCTTCTGAGAGAGATGTGGCACAATGATCAAGTCATTAAAAACATGAGGGAAAAGAAGCAGAAAAATTATTTCTGTATTTGTATTGGATCAGTTGGCATTTACCAAGTAACAAACCATCCCAAAATTTAGTGCCTGAAACTCACAACCATTCCTTTCTCTCATAGTTCTACAGGTTGGCAATGTGAGCTGAACTCAACTGTGTGGTTCCTCAGGGCGCTGCTGGGCTCATGCATCAGTCTTTGTCACCTGTTGCATCAGCTGTAGGCTGGCATGTCTGAGGTGGCCTCGGCTAGGGTGGCTTGTCCCTGCTCCCCAGGCCTTGTCATCTTGCAGCGGGCTAGCTCAAGCTCGTCCTCACAGTGGTGGCAGGGATACAAGAGAGAAAATGGAAACACACAGATCTCTTTTTAAATTATTTTTTTTTATTTTTAATTATTATGGTTACATAATAGTTGCATATTTTATAGGGTACGTGTGATGTTTTGATACAGGCATACAATGTGAATTAATCAAATCAGCGTAATTGGGATATCCATCTCCTAAGACATTTAATATTTATTTGTATTAGGAACATTCCAATTTTACTCTTTTAGTTATTTTAAAGTATACACTAACTTGTTGTTGATTATAGTCACTTTGTTGTGCTATCATATATTGTTCATTCTAACTATATTTTTGCACCCACTAACCATCCTCACTTTATCCCCCTCCCTGCTTCCCTGCCCAGACTCTGGTAACTGTCATTCTACTCTCTGTCTCCACGAGATCAATTGTTTTTAATATTTAGCTCCCATATGAGTCAGAACATGTGGTATGTGTCTTTCTGTGCTTAGTTTATTTAACTTAACATAATGTACTCCAGTTGCATCCATGTTGTTTCAAAAGGCAGGATTTTATTCTTTTTGTGGCTGTGTAGTATTCCATTATATATATGTACCACAATTTCTTTATCCATTCATTTATTAATGGACACTTAGGTTGATTTCATATCTTGGCTATTGTGAATAGTACTGCAATAAACATGGTATCTTTTTGATATACTGAATTCCCATTCTTTGGATATAAACCTAGCAGTGGGATTACTGGGTCATATGATAGTTCTATTTTTAGTTTTTTGAGGAACCTCTATACTCTTTTCCATAGTGGTTGCACTAACTTACATTCCCAGCAACAGTGTACAAGGTTTCCCCTTTCTCCACATCCTCACCATCATTCGTTATTGCCTGTCTTTTTGATAAAAGCCATTTCAACTGGAATGAGATGATATCTCATTGTAGTTTTGATTTGCATTTCTCCAACAACTAATGAGGTTGAGCATTTTTTCATATACCTATTGATCACTTGTATGTCTTCTTTTGAGAAATGTCTCTTCAGATCTTTGTCCACTTTTTAATTGGATTATTTGATTTTTTTCCTAATGAGTTGTTTTAGCTCCTTATTTATTCTAGTTATGAATCCTTTGTCAGACAGGTAGTTTGCAAATATTTCTTCCCATTCTGTGGGTTGTCTCTTCACTTTGTTGATTGTTTTCTTTGCTGTACAAAAGCTTTTTAGCTTGATGTGATCCCATTTGTCCAATTTTGCATTGATTGCCTGTGCTTTGGGGGTGTTATTCATGAAGTCCTTGCCCAGACAAATGTCCTGAAGCACTTTTCCAATGTTTTCTTTTAGTAGTTTCATAGTTTCAAGTCTTAGATTTAACTCTTTAATCCACTTTGGTTTGATTTTTGTATATGGTGAGAGATAAGGATCTAGTTTCATTCTTCTGCATGTGGGTATCCAGTTTTCCCAGCACCATTTATTGAAGAGACTGTCCTTTCCCCACTGTATGTTCTTGGTGACTTTTTCAAAGACAAGTTCACTTTACTTTTTAGTGTGGGTTTATTTCTGAGTTCTCTTTTCTGTTCCATTGGTCTATGTGTCTGTTTTTATGCTAGTACCATGCTGTTTTAGTCACTACAGCTCTGTAGTATAATTTGAAGTCAAGTAATGTGACTCCTCCAGTTTTGGTTGTTTTTTGTTTGTTTGTTTTTGGTTTTTTTTGTCAGGATAGCTTTGGCTATTTTGGGTCTTGTGGTTCCATATAAATTTTAGGATTATTTTTTCTATTTCTGTGAAAAATATCATTGATATTTTGATGGGGATTACATTGAATTGACAGAATGAAGGACAAAAACCATGAGGTCATTTCAATTGATATTGAAAAAGCATTTGATAAAATTCAACATCCCTTCATGGTAAAAACTTTCAAAAAATGAGTATAGAAGGAACTTACCTCAACACAATAAATGCCACATATGACAGATCCACAGCTTGTATCATACTGAATGGGGAAAAAGTGAAAACCTTTCCGCTAAGATTTGGAACACGACAAGGATGCCCACTTTCCCCACTATTATTCAACATAGTACTAGAAGTTCTAGCTAGTGCAATCAGATAAGAGAAAGAAATAAAGGATTGCTTTGGGTAATGTGTACATTTTAACAATATTGATTCTTCCAATCCATGAGCATAGAATATCTTTCCATTTTTTGTGTGTCCTCTTCAACTTCTTTCATCAATGTTTTATAGTTTCCATTATAGAGATCTTTCACTTCTTTGGTTAAGTTTATTCCCAAGTATTTTATTTTATTTTATCTATTGTAAATGGGCTTATAGTCTTGGTTTCTTTTTCAGATTGTTTACTGTTTGCATATAGAAATGCTACTGATTTTTAGGGCTGGGCATGGTCGTGGCTCACATCTGTAATCATAGCACTCTGGGAGGCCGAGGAGGGCAGATCATTTGAGCTCAGGAGTTCAAGACCAGCCTGAGCAAGAGGGAGACCCTGTCTCTACTTAAAAAAATAGAAAGAAATTAGCTGGACAACTAAACATATATATAGAAAAAATTAGCCTGGCATGGTAGCACATGCCTGTAGTCCCAGCTACTCAGGAGGCTGAGGCAGTAGGATTGCTTGAGCCCAGGAGTTTGAGGTTGCTGTGAGCTAGGCTGATGCCATGGCACTTTAGCCCAGGCAACAGAGTGAGACTCTGTCTCAAAAAAAAAAAAAATAGAAATGCTACCAATTTTTGTAAGTTGATTTTGTATCTTGCAACTTTACTGAATTTGTTTATCAGTTCCTATAGTTTTTGGCTGGAGTCTTTAGGTTTCTCTAAAGATAAGATCATATCATTTGCAAACAAGGATAATTTGACTTCTTCCATTCCAGTTTGGATGCCCTTTATTTCTTTCTCTTATCTGATTGCACTAGCTAGAACTTCCAGGACTATGTGCATACTTGTCTTGTTCCAGATCTTAGAGGAAAGTCTTTCATTTTTTCCCCATTCAGTATGATACAAGATGTGGGTCTGTTATATGCAGCTTTTATTGTGTTGAGGTAAGTTCCTTCTATAACCAGGTTTTTTTGAGAATTTTTACCACAAAGTGATGTTGAATTTTATCAAATGCTTTTTTAACATCAATTGAAATGACCTTATGGTTTTTGTCCTTCATTTTGTCAATATAATGTGTCATATTGATTGATTTGCATATGTTAAACCATCCTTAAATCCCTGAGATGAATCCCACCTGATCGTTGTGAATAATCTCTTTAATGTGTTGTTGAATTTGGTTTGACAGTATGTTGTTGAGGATTTTTGCATTTATGTTCATTAGAGATAGTGGCCTATAGTTTTCTTTTTTTGTTCTGTCTTCGTCTGGTTTTGGTATCTGAATGATACAGGCCTCGTAGAATGAGTTTGGGAGCATCCCTTCCTCCTCAATTTTGTGGAATAGTTTAAGTAGGATTGGTATTAGTCTTTGAATGCTTGGTAGAATTCAGCAGTGAAGCCATCAGGTCCTGGGCATTTTTTTTTTTTTTTTTTTTGAGGGGAGACTTTTTATTACTGCTTCTGTCTCGTTACTTGTCATTGGTTTATTCATGTTTTGGATTTCTTCCTGGTTCACTCTTGGTAGGTTATAAGTGTCTAGGAATTTATCTCATTTCTTCCAGGGTTTTCCAATTTATTGGCATAGAGTTGCTCATATTAGTCTCTAATGATCCCTTGAATTTCTGCAGTAGCAGCTGTAATGTCTCCTTTTTCATCTTTGATTTTATTTATTTGGGTCTTCTTTTTTTCTTAGTCTGGCTAAAAGTGTGTCTATTTTGTTTATCTTTATAAAAAACCAACTTTTTGTTTCATCGACCTTTTCTATTTTTTGTTTCAATTTCATTTATTTCTGCTCAGATCTTTACTATTTCTTTTCTTCTACTAATTTTGG
>CAUYPO010038098.1:0-15549 GCA_963574435.1 Cheirogaleus major | reverse complement strand
GTATATGTATACCATGGAGTACTATTCAGCTATAAGAAACAATGGTGATATAGCACCTCTTGTATTTTCCTGTATAGAGCTGGAACCCATTCTACTAAGTGAAGTATCTCAAGAATGGAAAAACAAGCACCACATGTACTCACTAGCAAATTGGTATTAACTGACCAACACCTAAGTGGACATATAGGAATAACATTTATTGGGTGTCGGGCAGGTGGGAGGGGGGAAGAGGGGATGGGTATATACAAACATAATGCGTGAGATGTGCAATGTTTGAGGAATGGTCACACTTGAAGCTCTGACTTGAGGGGAAAA
Organism: Cheirogaleus major; assembly: GCA_963574435.1. Lineage (NCBI taxonomy): Eukaryota > Metazoa > Chordata > Mammalia > Primates > Cheirogaleidae > Cheirogaleus > Cheirogaleus major. The sequence goes on along the minus strand of CAUYPO010038098.1, from coordinate 15,234 downwards.
GGGGGGCATGGGCAATATATGTAACCTTAACATTTGTACCTCCATAATATGCTGAAATAAAAAAAAAATTCAAAGATCGTAAAGAGTTAGTGAGGTGAAAAGATACTATCAAGGTAAGAACTCTGCATGGATGACATATGTATATTTATCAGAACAAGTGGTCTTATTTAGAATAGAAAATATAGATGAATATGTATATGGATGAATATATATGCATATGAAGGAATATGATTGTATACACACATCTACATACACACACAAATTGCATGAAGGATGTGAAGAAATGTATGGTAAATTGGCAAGTTTAAATTTTTCCTCTAGGAGAATAACAACAAAAATTGAACTTCAGTAATAAATTCGTCTTGTGGGATTTGACAACTTAATGGTCTGCAAACATTAAGTGAGAACCAAATTGAAATAAGCTATCAGAAAGCAAATTCACATTACTTTGTAGAAAGTAAGTAACTGTTACAAATTTCAGATATTGCTGCTTCGCTCTACTTATTACAAAATAGTTGTGTTCATTTGTAAGTCAGGATTTTGGAAATCAGAACACATCTTCCTAATTACATTACAACTCATAGTTGTAATTCCAGGTCATTCCAAAAAGGTCCACATGATAGGATAAATTGTTTAGTTTCTCATACTCTCACCCTTTGTAGATCCTGCTACCCCAACCCAAGTGGTAATTAGATCTTTAATATTTCCTTGGATTATGGAAAGCTGCAGACTAAAATTCAAAAGTTTTTCCTGTCTTTTGTGAAAGACTAAGACACCGAGCCAATTATGCTTGATATCATGCAGTAAAAGAAAGAAGAGAAATGGGTGCCTCTCTAGGCAACCATAAGAAGGAGGGGTTTGTCTGAGGCTTATCACAGATTGGACATTGGAGCACCAATCCATGGTGGCACCAGAGATCCATGATGTCAAGCATGAAGCTCCCAGAGTTTCCAAGGATTCTCTTGTCCAAGGAATCTGGGGAAACTCCAAAAAGGCAGACCTGAAGGGATCATCTGGCTAGAATGTTGGGCATTGCAGTGGTGACCAGGGTGAATTCTCACCACTATGAGAGTCCTTAGGACCTTAGCGAGTCTCTGACAGGTGAGGAAGTGGTGAAGATGCCTCAGTGATGACCAAGATGGAACTTCCTAATAGTCCTATCTGATAATCACTTTTAATGTGCTTTAAAGAATATGGTGGAAGAAAGAGGAGAAAAGAGAAAGCTCTTATTTACAAAAGAATGCCAACTAATACAGAAAGGGTAATAGAAATAGATAATCACCACTACAATAAAAATTGATAAAGAATCATCAGTGGATACTAAACCATCCAGTGAGAGATGGTTGGAAAGCAGGATATTCACATGGTCTCAAAGTATCATCCCCATAAGCAATGTACTAATTACAAAAGGACACTTGTATTTTGCCAGGAGAGAAATCTGGTGAACATCTCCAACCATGATACAAACTGAAAAGTCCCTCCTGATTTGATACACTGAGAAGATCACATATACATTTTTTCTTGTGTTCCTGCCACCCAAACCCCAATTTTTTTTACCTGAATCTCATAATGAGGAACTTAATCAGACAAATCCAAATTTAAAGATGTTTTGCAAAACAGCTGACCTGGATTTAGCACAGAGTAGGCGTTCAACTCAACGGGCAGATGGAGCAATGAATGTAGATCCATGGCTGGTTGGTTAGATGATAAATTAATGGATGGATGGATGAATGGATGAATTAATGCTATAAGGAAAGTTATTCAGACAGTAGCCCAAGGTAGATCTTGAATGGGATTCACCACAAGAAATGGAAGGAAAGAAGGAAAGGAAGGGAGGAAGGAAGGAAGGAAGGAAGGAAGGAAGGAAGGAAGGAAGGAAGGAAGGAATTAATTCATACATGTGAAATTTTTGTATCTCATATTTTTTAATGGATGGAGAAAATATTCTTTTTTTTTTTTACTTAGCAATTAGGAGATAGCATGGATTTTGCCAGGCTTTGCTGATGGTTTATTAAATAATTTCAAACAGCTGGAATTCATTTTAAAAAGTAAAATAGCTTTCCAATACTGTGAATCCCAATGTCATCATCTGAAAGTATTTCGTCATTATATATGCCACTATCAAATGTCACAGTGAATCACTATAGGAAATCATTGAATTGGAGTCGTTGAATTTTAAACATTTATTCATAAAATTGATTGCCCAATACTAGATTAAAAGTTGGAGCTTGTAGTCCAAGAGACCCAGGAAAAGATAGGCTGTTGTGTTTTTCCAATCTCAGGGTGAAGATACTGCACTGTCCATTGAGAGCATCAGCAATCAGCACAGGTTGGCATGGACAGAAAGTTTAATGTGGTGAGAGGGTCCTCCAGCCAGGTGACATCACCCACCAGAGGACTAGAACACTTTGGTTCCTCTTCCCGTGGACAGGAGTATTGTCACTTTCCATGTCCTCCAGAAAGCAAAGGCAATTAATATTCTATAACCATCAATCACATCACTTCCATTCATAGTATCCAACATTCATTAACAGCTATGGTTTGAGTTCCTACTATGTGTATGGAAAAGACACAATCTTTGTCCTAAAAAGGACTCAATGAAAGGAGAAAACTCCATATTCACCCATCCTCCCTCCCCCATTTTTTAATGTTTTACGAAAGGGAAAAATGATTTTTTATAGGAAGGAAGCCCTAGTAGAAAATATACATATCATCAAAAATGACTAGTCCATGCGAATTCCCCCAAAATCACTCCTCACTGAGCTTGGAGTGAATAACAATTTTCCATAACAATAAATAGATTTTAAACAGCCAAATCTTACCCTGAAATTTGTGTATAAGTATAAAACCCATATTATAAAAATCTTAGTGAAGGAAGCATTCTGCAGTAGGTAGAAATAATGGGTTGTCAGTGTCTATTTGCCAGTTTCTTCAGTAAAAAAGTGTTTTATGGAGTTGGAAGAAAAATGGCAGAGAGCTAGACACATGCAGATCACTGCGAGGAATCTCACCTCCCTCTCCAGAGCCACAAAGGAAAAATAATCCATCAGGCATCACAAAAGAATGGGGAATAACTAAAAGGAATCAGGTATCACTGATGGAAATGAATGAAGACAAGTTTCGCTTCTTTAGAAGAAGGATAATTTCTCGACCAAAAAGATTCTGAGGGGAATCACTGTGGAAATCTATGAAACTGAGCTGTGTCAGTGGCAAATTAGGTACATATTGTTCTTTTGCAACTTTAGATCCAGTTGTTCTGAGCCTTAGCATCACTGGGCTTCACAAACTGCAGTGTCAGTAACTTGCTGGCTCATGGACATGATAAGCAGCTCAAAGGTTATCTAACAGTAATATAGCACTTTGTCACATTTCAGAGTACGTGCTGTAATAAAGTGATTCACTACCTGTGCATTGCTCTAAGAATCATAAAACTTAACTGTCTTTTGATCATTCTGATTTGATGTTCTGCTAAAAACATGACTTCTTTTTCCTGAAAACTAAAATCGAATGTTAATGATTTCCGCTGTTCCTGCAATGTCAGGCAGTTCAGGAAGAGGATGAAAAACCTGTGACTCAAATGCATGGAACTAACTCCTAGGAGACTTGAGAGCAGATATCTCTTATAAATCCAGAGATAAGAGGGGCAAAAGAAGTATCACGTGGCCTTCAGAGCTGGGGAGTGTTGAGAAACAGGGTTTGTTCTGTTCCGAGATAAAGTAGTGGTGGTTAAAAGCAGAAAGAGTATTTCTGTCTCCTTTCATAGAAAATAGGGCTCACATTAGTGTCACTAAAGTTGGTATTCAATCCCCCCACTGCTAAATTTGACTGGCTAAAAAAAAAAAAAGAAAAGAAAATAGGGCTGAAGAGCCAAGACCCAAGAATAGCCAGAAAAACAATAAAGGACAGACAAATATGATTTTTAAACAGAATAGAATCAATTATTGGAGAATTGGGATTGTCCTTATAATCAATCCGGATGATTCCTGGGGGAAATATCAGTGTTACTGAAACAATATGAGTGGGCATTGCAGCACACTGAGATTGGTGGACTTTGAAATCAAGCCTATCTGGCTTTAAATCCTGGTACCACTGCTTTTTGTTTGTTTGTTTTTTGAACCTTATTCATCTTTATTTTTTTATTTCAGCATATTATGGGAGGATACCACTGCTTTTTAACCATGTGACTATGGACAAGTTGCTTTACATCTGCCATATAATAGCAATGACAATGATAATAATATTAGGTATCTATTGCATGGCAGAAATCAGATTAGGTGCTTGTCCACATCATCTCATTTCATTCTCACTGCGATATTATGTAGATTTTATTATTATCCCTGTTTTTTAGATGAAGGAGCTGAGATTCAACTTAGTAGAGCAACTTATCTTTCCGAATGAAACAAGATTGGTGAAAGGATTTGATCTAGAACTCTATTTGGTGTCCTCAGACTCCAAACACACTGACATTGGATTCCTAGCAAGCACACATATTTAAGAACAGTAAAGAAAAATGATTATTGTATTGGCTATGACATTTCTCATTTTATTTACATTTCTACTTTTAAGACTATATATTTATTTAAGACTTTAGTCCAGGTACAGTGGCTCACGCCTGTAATCCTAGCATTTGGGGAGGCTGAGGTGGGAGGATCACTTGAGGCCAGGAGTTTGAGACCAGCCTGAGCAACACAGTGAGACTTCATCTCTACAAAATATTAAAAAATTAGCCAGGCATGGCGGTGCGTGCCGGTAGTCCCAAGCTACTCAGGAGGCTGAGGCAGGAGGATCGCTTGAGCTCAGGAGTTTAAGGTTGCTGTGAGCTCTGATGATGCCACTGCAGTCCAGCCCAGGCAACAGAGCAAGATACTATCTCAAAAAAAAAAAAAAAAAAAGAAAGAAAGAAAAAAAGACTTTAGAAAAATATTAAGTTTCAATATATGAAAGTGAATATCCAAATGCGGAAGAATGAAATTGGACTGTTATCTCACACCAAATACAAAAATTAACTCAAAATTGATTAAGGACCTGAACATAAGACCTGAAACTATAAAATGACTAGAAGAAAACAAAAGGGGAAAAACTCCATGACTTTGGTCTGGGCAATGAGTTTTTGGATATGACCCCAAAAGCACAGCAACAAAAGCAAAAATAGACAAATGGGATTTACATAAAATTAAAAAGCTTCTGCACAAAAGAGGGATTAATATCCAAAATATATAAGGAACTCAAACAACTCAATAGCAAGAAAACAACCCAATTTAAAAATAGGCAAAGGGCCTCCATAGACAATTTTCAAAAGAAGATGTACAAATGGCCAACAGGTATATGAAAAAATGCTCAACATCACTAATCATCAGGGAAATGCAAATTAAAACCACAATGAGATGTCACCTCACACCTGTTAGAATAGCTACTGTCAAAAAGATAAAAGATAGCAAGTGTCAGCCAGAATGTGGAGAAAAAGGAACTCCTATACATTGTTGGGGGAATGTAAATTAGTATAGCCATTATAGAAAACAGTATGGAGTTTACTCAAAAAATTAAAAATAGAACTACTACGTGAACCAGTAATCTCACTTCTGGGTACATATCCAAAGGAATTGAAATGAGTATGTTGAAGAGATACCTTCACTCCCATGTTCATTGCAGCGTTGTTCATAACAGCCAAAGAATGGAATCAATCTAAGAAGTATCCATTGATCATCAGAGGATGAATGGACAAAGAAAATGTGCTGTGTGTGTTTATGTATGTGTGTGTGTGTGTATGTCTATAACGGAATATCATTCAGCCTTTAAAAAGAATGAAATCCTGCCATTTGTAACAAGACAAGTGAACCCAAAGGACATTATACTAAGTGAAATAAGCCAGAAAGACAAATGCCATATGGTCTCGCTTATATGTGGAATCTAAAAAAGTTGAACTCATAGAAGCAAAAAGTAGAATAGTGGTTGTCAGGGGCTTGGGAGATGTTGGTCCAAGAGTATAAAGTTTCAGTTAGACAGCAGGAATAATTCTGGGTGATCTGTTGTAGTGAGTGTAATTAGTAATGATGTATTGCATACTTCAAAATTGCTAAGAGAGTAGATCTTAAATGTTCTCACTTCCGAAAAAGGTAACTATGTGAGGTGATGGCTATGTTAATTGCTTAATTTAACCATTTCACAATATATACATGTATCAAAATATCACCTTGTATACCATAAATATATAAAATTTGTATTTGTTAATGATACTTTAATAAAATAACATAGGTACTTACTTGCTAATAAAATCCCCAGCAATGAGTCAGTGAACTGGAGAAATTTCTACAGTATGATAACAGTATCTAGGTAGAAAAGAGTTCCTTTCCTAGCACCCCTTAATCACAGCAATGAGTTAAGCTGATCTTGGATAATAATAATAATTACTGTTTATTTAGTGCACACAGTATCCTGGATACTTTATACACATTTATGTCAGTCAATCCTCATAAAAGCCCTGTGAGATATCATCTCCCTATTGCAGATGGAGAAACTGAGACCTATGGAAATGGGTTTCAGTGGCTCAACCAAGATCATATAGGCAAAGGGCATAGCTGGTATTTGAGTTTACCTAGTTTGGGCTCCAATGATTGCATACTTTCCACCATACTGGGTGGAATAATCAATATAATGGTGTTATTGACAAAGATAACAAAATTATTAAAGCTTCAGCTGAGAAATTTCTCCAATAGTAAGTTTAAATATGCAAATGTGTTAGACTCTTCTCCATAGAGGCAGAACAATGACTTAGATAATCCCATGGTCCTTCCAGGTCTTTTAAGTTTAAGATTTTGTATCACACAAACTATGTTCATTACTATCTAATGTACGGAGTGTATTGTTTAACTTTTCTTTGATTGTCTTCCTCAAAACTAAAGGCTTTGGGGACAACTCCTATCTTTTCCATGTCTGGAAAAGGCTTTCATCACAATTATCAGGGCTCTCCCAACTTCAAACTGCACCTTCTCCTTGCTTTTGAAGCAATATTTTGCCCAAGAGAAACCTACCACGAATTGTATCAAACTTAGAAAAATTTATGTTCAGAAGGTTGTCACAATTTTCCTGATTATATTTGCTAATTACTGATGCTGTCCAGGTTTACACAAGAAATTTGTCTATCTGTTTTCCTAGTTTGAACATGAAATGAATTTGTAAATGCAAGGTTGTGACAACAGCTTCACTTCTCCCAGGCAACACATTATGATGCTACACACCCAATTATTATAGTACTGTAGAATCTGCTCAGAAGGAAAGAGATAGCTGATCCTAGCAGAAACTAGCTGAAAGACAAGCAAATGGCAAGATAATAAAATAATAGTAACAGCTAACACTTATTGAGCATTCATTGTGTGCCAGGTACCAATCTAAGCACTCTATCATATTAACTCTTTTTATCCCACCAAGTTAATTATTTCCAGTACACCTCACTGCCACTCTAAAAAAGTTATCTATGCATAGACAGCAAAGATAATCTTAACCAGCTTGACTCTAGCACCACAAATCATATTCCCCTAAGCTCGGTTTCCCTGACTCATTGTTTGTGCTTACTGATATCCATACAGTTAATGGATTATATACAAGGGCAGAATCTAAGCACTAAATACTTTGAATCTAAGAAGTCTATCTCCAGAGTCCATTCTTCTAACTGCTGCACTATATTGTACTAGCGAGGAAATTGGGAACCAAAGAGATGGAGTGAATTCATGAAGGTTACAATTGTTAGAAACTGTAGAATCACAGCATCTCAGGATCAATAGAAAACAAAAATACTGAACATAGGTATTCAAGGATTACAAGAGACTATTTCTTAATATTCTAAAAACCAAAACCAAAACAAAACAAACACCTTGTATCAAGTCTCTTTGTATTACATGTCATGCCAAGATCAAGAAAATCAAGCAAGTACAACTTGATCCTAATCTTTGAGTTTAATTTGGGGATTAGACATAAACCACATTTATTACATAGCATTTCACTTATCATTTGTGAAAAAAATTACCAAGCTCCAAATTTAAAATTATTACCTTCTGTTAGTAACTAGGGTAAAACATATGAAAAGTAGCAGATCTCGGGAGAAGCATTTAGTCAAACACTCACTCAGACAAACACATCCCACATGTGCCATGTAGGTACCAACACTTTTGAAAACCACGTCCCTGTGATTTTGAAATGCATGCCCCTGTGATTCTCACTTACCAGAACTCCTCTTCCTCGGTTTTAGAAGGGAATGTTTAGACACATGAAAGTGTTTAGTGAAGAATTGGAGACTTTTCCATCTTCCCTTCTGGATTAGAGGTACTTGTAAACAAAACCATGCTAAGAAATCCTGTCTCCTCTTCTTCCCCTCTACCTCAGTAATTCTCCCACTGGTCTGAAATCCCCTCTTGAAGAAATAGCAATAATTTAGACATCAAAGTTTGCAAGTGCCGCAGAATCCAGGTTAAATGATCTCAAGAAGTGGGAATCTATCTATAAATTATTAAATTGAAAGCTCTCAAACTAAGGTGGGGAGGCATAGAAAGAACTATGCAACTGCTGACATTTGGATGTGGACAACTACCAAACAGGAACTCTGCCCTGAAGAGTCTGCTTAGCTCCATATATCCAGCTTAGAAAATCATAACGCAGATAGTAAAATCAACTCTGGATATGTAACATTCATATAATATAGAAGAGAGAGAAAGTAACAGAAGGAACCTAGTTAAGTAAGGGACGTTGGACTCTCAAAAATATCTAAAGACAAGAGCACAGGTGATATTTTTTAAATAACCAATTTTTTCAGAGTTTCAAATTTAAGGCATTATCTTTAGCCAGAGGAAAACCCTCTCCTTATTTTTCCAAGTCATGAAGAAATAGGAAAATGCTCTCTAACTCCCTTTAAATATCTTACCTTCTACTTTGCCAGATCCCTGATAAAATCAGTAGTGTAATTGCAACTATGACGATGCAAAATATCACACCAAATATAATAATCCAGATGGGTACAGATGGGTCCATGGGTGGCGCAAGTGTGGAAGGAATTTTTAAAAATTCCAGAGTTTGGTCACTCAAAGAGAAGGCATTGTTGATCCGGTTCCTATTCATTCTAAAATACAATGATAATTAAAAACAAACAAAATAAGACAGAAAAAGAAACAGTTAGAAACAAAGTACAAACCTGTCTCTCCATGATTACAAATATCTCTATAAACAAAGGATCCTCCTAGCCGGAAACTTCAGGTTGCCTAGAAAGTTTGCTGAGGACAATTATGCTGTGGTTTCTTTTAATCAGTTGCAGTGCTGGCTGCCATGTGAATGTCCTAGAAGTAACCAGAAGTCCTGTGCTTTGAGCTCTGCCCACCATGTTTTATTTCCTGAGAGGTAGCATCTAGATTAGAATGACAATATGTAGTGAGCACAGGAAGGGAGACATGGTAACATAAGACTTGTTCAATAAACTGAAAGTAGTTCCATAGGACTGAAGGCAATGGTAGTTTCTGGAGTCCAAAAGTTTAGAGAAATATATTACTTTTACTGGGAAACATCTGCAGTTTTGGTGGTGGTGGCAGTTAGGGCGAAATTGGTAGCAAAGACTTATTTAATTGAAACCAAATAAGTGAAGCTCTAACTGGAATTTGTGAACTAGGTGAGAAGAGTCCTTGGAGATGTTTTACGACCCTTACTGAATTCATACTACATAAGCTGACTTCATCTACCTCTAGAACAGCCCTGGAAAATAGAAATATAATATGGTCCTCATGTGGCTTAAAATTTTCGAGTAGCTGCACTAAAAAAAATAAAATAAAAAGAAACAGGTAAAATTAATTTTAATAATTTTTTGTCTAATATATCCAAGAAAATGTCAACATGAGTTGTTAGTTCACATCTTATTTTGTACTAAGTCTTTGAAATTTGGTGTATATTTTACACTTAGAGTATACCGCATTTTGGACTAGCCACATGTCAAGTGCTTGATAATCACATGTGGCTGGTGGCTACAGTATTGGACAGCCCAAGTCTAGGGAGCCCAATAGCAATGGCTTGCAAATCTGCAGACTAGCACCAGGCAATCAGCAAAGACTCCCTTTAGCAAATAAAAATCTATGCTGAGGCATGATTATTCATGGGCATGAAGGTGAACCCCAGATAATCCACAACAAAGATTAAATGTATTTTTTATTAAAAGATGGAATTTTTTTCATAACCTAATACTGACAATCTGGGAGCACAAACCTTTACACAAAATAATGAACACTGCTACTAAGATATAACTCAGAGAAAGATGAAAAGTTTCTCTGTATTCTCATTCTATCTACCTGGTTGATTAACCTTTTGCTACTTTCTCAGTGCAGGCTAGGAATGTTCTGTATCACCTCTCAGGCTGATTGGAAGTTCTAGCTCAAGTACAGATTAAATCTTATTCACCACTGGAATCCCCAATTGGTATCAATCACTATTGGTATCTTTCAGCCAAGATTGGCATTCAATTAGGCCAGGCCCTCACAAAAGAACTATAACAGACATCTCAGAACTGGTTGGTCATTCCCTTACCTCATTCCATAGGTGTGGAAACTCCAGTAAAGAGGAAAAAAAAAATCACTGAATATGGTGCCTAAGATCATGTCCTCACTCTTTTTCTTTCTAGCAAATCAATTAATCTCCCTGAGCTTCAGTTTCCTCATTTATAAATGAGGTATAATAATAATTACTCAAAAAATATTGGTGTTGATATTAAATGCCATGGATGCATAAGAACATACCTTGTGAACCAGAAGGTGCTATGCAAATATTATTTGGAACTAGTATTATTTTGCCCAACCACATAAATTCTTCAGCCTTGAAATTCCTATTACTTGCTCTCTAAGTACCATCTCCTCTCTTTTTTCACTCTATCCTTTCTTCTTGGTATTGTTTCCATTATTTTTATCCAATCTTGATGTGCCCTATTCATTCTCTGACATAAATTCTCATTCTATTGGCCATCCACACCCCGCTAAATAGTTTCTCCTGCTGACCTTTGAAATAGACACATTGTTATGAACATATTCATGTACTTCTTGGACCTTCACCTCTTCTCATAGTTACCCAAGCCTGGTACAACCACAGTGCCTTCATTTTCCTCATAGCCCTTGCAGATCACAAGACTTGAATAAAATCCCTTTTCATGTGAAATATGATGTTTCTAATTTTTACTCCCTAAGTGGTGGGTCTTAACAGTATTAGTACAAGTATAATTTAGTTCAAACCCTCTTGTTAGAGCAGATTAAACCATTTCCCGATCCTCAGTGCCTTTGCTTCAGCCAGGAGAATAGATGATTATTCACAAAAACCTTTGACATTTGATTACATACTCATTCTGCTAAGTGTTAATATTTTACAGAGAGCAAATTAGTTCTTTCACTAGGTATTTCTCCTTGGTAAACAGAATAATATGCATTTTAGTAACCTGTAAATTTTTGTGGGGCGAGTCACTTTGTTTTGTTCTTTCTTTTTCAGGAAATAGTTTATTTCATGAATTCATTCTTCCAAAATACCTTGATCAACATCAATCACGTGTGGCATTTGAAGTTCTGAACACACTAAATGAACATTAATTAAAATAAAAACAAATCTTTCTAATTCATGGGAGTCAAGAACTAGTTTCATTTTTGAGTTTGTTATGATTATAAGCAAGGAAGGTGAGCAGCTGTTAGGAAAGAGTGTAAAAGACTTAAAATGGGCAAAAAAAGATTACTGGACATTTTACTTAGTATCCTGCCTAGTGTTTCTTTCTGGGCAATTTTCACCTCTTATTGTCTTTGAGCTATTTTGCAAATCCATAACTAGAAAACTGACATAAATGATTCTTGTCCATAAAAAAATCAAATGAATTGTGTCTGGTGGAGCATGATTGATTACTGCCTGATAGATAAACTGATGCATCATTTTGTAAATGCATTTCACCATTCCTTATTTCCTCTATATGTGTGGTTCCTTAAAATCTCCTTTGAAATGGTTTTAACATCTTACTAGTTCCCTCATTAATTAATGAAATAATAAAAATCTGTGATAGTATTCACTTTTAATTTGTATGAGAGCCATAAACTTTCAGGTTTCTTTAAAATTATCTGGCTATATATTGACTGAAAAAGGTAAATCCTTAGATACTCAAGAAATATGAATATTTTTCTTGGTTTCAAAATAAAAATCAAAGGAATGATTTGTCCCTTAAAACTTTTTAAATTTATTAACTCATTCAATCTTCTCAATAACTCTGAGAGGTACCATAATTATTCACATTTTACAAATGATGAGAGGAAGGCAAAAAGAGGGTAAGTAACTTGTCTGTATTCAAATAGTTATCAGAATTAAAAATCTAGACATTCTGGCGCCAGAGTCCATGTGATCTCAAACCATCACACAATAGTGAAATACAAGGTGTTCTTGCCAAAAGAAGACAATACTAAACATTCTTAGCTAATATTTAACACATTAACTGACATGTGAGTTGTATTTAACTCCAGCTAGTTTTGAGCCTGGGGCCTCATGAAGCATAAGTAACTCACATGTCTCTTCACCTTGGGAGCCACGAGAACTATTTTTCAAGTTGTATATAACTCACGCACAGAAAACAATAAAAAATAACAAATTTTTCATTAAATTAGAAAGGATCATTTTGTTTTCAAAGTTTTTACTGTATTTTCATAATAAAACACTGTGGCCCCAAGGAAAAAAAATGTTTTTTTCTAGTGTGTCAATCAATGTGTTAAAGCAGGGTTTCTCAACCATAGCACGATTGACATTTCCAGCCAAATAATGTTTTGTTGTAGGGTGCTGTCCTATGCACAGTAGGATGTTTAGCAACATCTCTAACTTCTGCCTACTCAAAGCTGGTGGCACCACCACCCCCTTCAGTTGTGACAACAAAAATGTTTCCAGATATTTCCAAATGTCTCCTTGAAGGCAAAATCATCCCTGGATGAGAACTACTGATCTACACTAATCTCTAATAGAAACTAACAAAATGAAATCTTTGACATTTTAATAAAGAAATTATGTGTGGAGCAGGGAGAGAACTCTTCAATATTTATGAAAACAGTTGAATTAATCAACAAGTTGATTGACCAGGGATTTACCTTATGGCTGACTGTATCTCAGCAGCAGGAAGGGTGTGATTTTTTGAAGGGTCTGTAACCACAAACCAAAATGACACCCTCTGGGTTACATTGCAGAGTAGGACATGAGCAATTCTGCAGACAGCGGAAAGAAAAAAATATATTAGAATATCATTCCAAATGGCATCAAGCTATTCACTCTACTGCTATTACCATTTTAAGAGGCATCTTAGCTATGTTTGAAAAGTCATTTCTAACATTATGAAGAAAGGTCTTAGAAAGAAGAAAATTATATAGGAAATTCCTTGTTTCAAAATCATATCCTTGGGAATCATTCCTTAAATAAGGAATCTGCAAAAAAACAAAAAAAAATAGTGGAGACTGTTAGGGATCGCATTCTCCATCATCTGTTGGTGACAGCCCCCAACTCCCCCATCCCCACCTTCCCGAAGGCTTGGCTCTTCCCTGAACCACAGAAGACTTTGGTGTTTTCTTATCAAGCTCCTTTTAGTGCCCTGCCTATTCGGCCTTCCATCTCTCAGATCCAGACAAAATCTGTTGCCTGCTCTTGATTCAGTACTTGCTCTGTCTGCCTCTATTTCTGTCCCTCCCCTACCCAAGCACTGGGACCAACACAATAGGTGGCTTCTGAACATATTATTGAGGAAAAAGTTCTCAAGAACAGTTTCTTTCACATCACCTTCAACAGACCTCCAAACTTAAGCACTATGATCAATTCAGCAGCAGTCTATGAATCCTTTGTTTTGTAATTATATGCTTTTCAACTGCAAATTGGAAATGTGACTCACTCTATTCTGTATGCATGGATTACCATTAAAAGGGAAAAGAGAGAAATGATATTAGTGTTCAGAGAGAAGACGATCTATATGTGGATGCACGGAGGCTGGAAATTATAGGAGAGTTCACATAAAATCAGCATTACCAGTACTAAAACATAAATCCTGGATGGCTTTGGCCATTTACTTAAGAGCTAAATTGCAAAAAGTGACATTAACATCCATCCTAGAAGAATGAAACACATCACCTTTACTGAGTTATTTGTTTTTCCTTAGAAGACCATCCAAGTGTATTATGTTCATTTTCACAAAGATGAAAGAGAGCACTCTCAGTCCATAGATATCCGCAGTTTTCAGGACCTGGCAAAATTTCTTATATTTTCTGTCTTTAAAGGTCAGGTACAAAAGTAGAGGCAATCGCTAGACCCCTCTGCCCATAGCCAGGTGCCTAGGACCAGCAGTGGGAAGGACAGAGACTTGAACTTTCCTGGTCCTCCAGATAGCAGGGACGGCCCCACCCACTGCCTCTGCACCCGGTGATGGCCGCCCGATGATGTCCCCGTGTCCACATGGCAACCGCCTAGCCGTTGCTGGGTCCGGTGGCCAGAGGGTTCCAAGGACGCTCGGACCCAGCAACGGCGGTCACCGGTCTCTGCGCCCTTCGTCCCTGGCCTTGTCCCCAGACGTCGGGGACTTGAGCAGGACAAACCTGCACTTGAAGCCACCTGCCCGCCGCACCGTGTCATGGGCAACTGCCTGAGCTGCCTGAGCGGGTACCTGGGCACGCCGGAGGCCACACAGCCGGCCCAGAAGCGCTGGTCCCCGCGGCCGGGGCCCGCCAGCCGCCCCCAGGCCCAGGACCACTGCAGAGTCCAATATGTCCATCGGCAGAGCTGGGTCCGCACCCGGCCCCTGCCCAGCGCGCCACCCCGCTGGGGCTACGCCCAAATCCGCAGGGCCCTGGTCCCCGAGGCCTGGAGGCGCTTCCCCAACAGGTACACGCCCCAGAGCCTGGTGGGGCCGGATCTCTCCTACCCTCGGCTGACTTACAGGAAGCCATGGCTTTGGAGCTCCCGCAACCCGCGTCCGGTCCGCAGCCTGGTCACTGTCAAGATCGCTCCACCGCAGCGCCCAGGCAGCATCTACCGGCGCCTCCAGGCCCAGGAGGGCCCAGAGCCCTGCTCCACCGAGCCCGTGCTCAAGGCCCTCGGGCCGTGCGACAAAGGCAAAAGGAAGTTCGATGGGCCCCTGTGGTTTGAGGTCCCAGACCCCAAGCGAAAGAAGCAGGGCCCGGCGCCCCGACCATCTGCCTTCAGGCCGGTGAGCAGAAACGGAGTGGTGCC
>CAUYPO010038095.1:0-26576 GCA_963574435.1 Cheirogaleus major | reverse complement strand
TTTATAAGAAGTGACACCTTGTTATTTGATATCACTGGGAGTTACCATATCAATGAATTTTTTTTTGGCTGAGAACAAGTAATATTTTATTTTTAAACCACCTGAATAAGATAAGCCACAATTAGTCAAAACCCCTGTTCCTTATATCTGTTCCTTTTTGTTTTTTAATTTTATTTATTTATTTCCTTTTATTTCATCATATAATGGGGGTACAAATATTGTTAGGGTTACATACATTGCCCCTGCCACCCCTCCCCCCCACCTGCCAGAGCTTCAAGCGTGTCCAATCCCCAGGTGGCGCGCAACGCCACATTATGTAACTCTACACTTCCTCCCCCCTCCCCATATCAATGGATTTACTAGATAACTTAATCCCTTAAAGCACCAACCTTTTAAATACATATCCAATCAGATTTTGCAAACCTTGTATGTATTGTACAAGTCCAACCCGTCTTTATTTTTCTTTCCTCTAAAAACACCAAAAGCAGCATAATTCTTAATTAAGGACGTAATTGTTAACACATTTAGCCTTGTATAGTGGGCTGAGATCATAATTATCAACATTGGCAATTCTGTAGTCAGGTGTAACAGTACTACTTTAGGAGGCTATTGAAATTGATAGAGCTTCTAACACCTACACTTAAACCTTCCCAGATTGCTGTGGATTTTTTTTCCTGCCTTTTATGAATTCACTAGCATCTCTTACTTTTTACACTGTTAGTGTTGCTATCTCTAGAAAAGTATTCCCACTTCCTTTTATCTTTATGCTTCTAACCTACTGTAACCTAGGAATCAAATATCCACAGTTACTAAAATTGTTCCTACAGAATGACTAGGCTCTGAATGGGGATTCAAGCAGTTTATGAGTAAGGTGTTTGACTTTAATGCATGGACTTCATGAAAGGAACTGTGACTGCTCACAGGAATTTTTTTGATGACTTATTTATTTTTAGCTATGACCTCTCTGAATAGTTCAAGATGCCACATGTGAGATCTCTGGAGAATGAGTGTATGAACTTTTAAACTTTTGGTCCAACTCATATTTTTCTGTGAATACCATATTATTTTTAGAGGCTGATTTTTAAAACTACTACCATCTGGTTTGGTAACCTATCAGGATTTTTAAATAAAGTGGCAGGAAACCCCCAATTCAGCTTAAACTTTTAATATTTACTAGACTTTTTCATTCTTTATTGTCTTTGTTCATTGTCATACCTGCTTTGGTATGATCATTTTTCCTTACTAAGTAGCAGTGGTAGTGTCTGCTAATTCTGTATATGTTAATTAAATCCTAAATATGTACAATTTTATTTATCTTTTCAAGGGTCCTAAGCAAGACAGAACTTCAGAAGGGCAAGCACTAAGTGAAGCAAGAAAGCATTTGAAGGAGGAGACGCAATTACGATTGGTAAACTTTGCTTAAGTTTTAATAATTCAGAAACACAGTGAAAGGTAACTGCCTACTTAGAGGTTATATTGTACGGACCAAAATTAAGGATATCAGTAGTGTTGTAAAAATTTTTATAGATCCTGTAAAATTATTTCTCTTTCTTTTCAACCCACATTCCCTATAATGCTTTCTCAGTCCTTTTCTGAGTGTTCTCAAAAGCAGTAAGATTTTGCCGATATTTTTTTTTTGTCTTTATAGTTTGTATTATAAAAACATTGTGTATATAGAACCTACTTTTTAAGCTCTTTCCCTGCTGCGACAATGGGTCTGGTCGTCATCTGTGGCGTATGTATCATGTTCTGTAAACCTATATCATGTTCTTACTCTATAATCCTACCTTTCTCTCCTCAATAAACCTCATTTTCATGCTTACCTTAAAAAATAAAAAATAAATTACGTAATCTCCAATCCTACCTCATCCTCATCCCTGCAAAGATTCTGATATGTCTTCTTGGAGCAAGTAGTTCCTTTTCCTCTTACAAAGAATCATTAATATAGAATTATATTTTTATTTTTAGCTGTTATTTCTGAATTTACTCTTGGTCTTAGATATAAATGGATAAATTTATCATCCAGCATTAGTCTTAAGATTTTTTTTTTAGAAATTAAATATATATATAAATATTTATAATGTGAGATACAACCTCACTCCAATCAGAATGGCTACTATCAAAAAATCAAAAGAGGCCAGGCTGGGTGGCTCACACCTGTAATCCTAGCACTATGGGAGGCCAAGGCGGGAGGATTGCTTGAGGTCAGGAGTTTGAGACCAGCCTGAGCAAGAGCGAGACCCCATCTCTACTAAAAATAGAAAAAATTAGCTGGGCATGGTGGTGCAGGCCTGTAGTCCCAGCTACTCGGGAAGCTGAGGCAGGAGGATCTCTTGAGCCCAGGAGTTTGAGGTTGCTGTGAGCTAGGCTGATGCCACCATACTCTACCCCGGGGTGACAGAGTGAGACTCTGTCTGAAAAATAGAAACAATGGAAGGTTTCATGGGAAATGAATCTAAAAGTTCTGTTTGCCGTATTGGCTATTCCTAGTAATTGAGATGTTACTCTGGGGACCCAGAGGGTCTTCTAGGTTCCCAGGGCTCTTAAATATATCAACAACATTCAAATGTAGGAGAATTGCAGCTGCTTGACTTTGTGCTAACTACTGTGACACTTCATGTATATTTCTATAGTAGGACATGACATCAGTGTCTCAGTGTCTAATGAAATGCCTCAAGCATGTGTGTATTTTAGACATATTATCTAGCACCTTCTAGCTTGGCAAGTTTTTCAGATTTGTACATGACTGAGCAGATGTTATTATATATGCTAATTGTTATTATTGTTGTTAATGTCTCTGAAAATGAATGATAGCTTATAACTATTTTGCTGGAATATTCAGACCTAGGAAATTTGGTGTTACCTTTTCCTGTGAAGTGTTATGGTTTGTGCTCAACTGCGGAAAGAGAGTGGATGTAACGTACTTACCTCTGGGGGCAGGATGTCGAGAAGGAACTGGAGATCCAGATCAGCATGCGGCAGGAGATGGAGCTGGCCATGAAGATGCTGGAGAAGGACGTGTGTGAGAAGCAGGACGCCCTGGTGTCCCTTCGGCAGCAGCTGGATGACCTCAGGGCTCTCAAGCACGAACTCGCCTTCAAGCTGCAGGTAGGAGACACAGGAGGAGGGGACTCGCTGGCTCCAGAATCCTGGGGCTTCCCTCTACCCTCTTGTTCTCTAGAATCACACTTTACATACAAGAGGGAAAGGTCGCATCTCATTTTGATGTTAGCTTCCAATAAACCACATTAAGAATCAGACCATCATCGTAGGATCCCGTATTGCTGTTCTGGAAAGCCGTGGCCACTTTCTACATTGTAGTAGGGGACGGGGATCTTTTTTATCCTATAAGATAATTTCTACTCTCCAGCCTAACATGCCAGCCGAGTTATATATTCTATTAGCTTTGATACTAGAATATGATAACTCAGGGACCCTTCTGATATTGTGATAAGGCTGCCTATAACAATACTAATTTTAAACAAATTGCTTTTTTTTTCCATTTGAGAATTAACTGATATACAAACACATGAGCATTTTTATTTTCCCGCTTACCATTAGGCTTGAACAAAAGGCATGTGTGATTTATATTTTAATATTTTGTGTTATATCGATCATTGATAATTCATTTCCATAACAGAGTTCAGACTTAGGCGTAAAACAGAAAAGTGAACTAAACAGTCGCTTGGAAGAGAAGACTAACCAGATGGCTGCTACCATCAAGCAACTCGAGCAAAGGTAAAAGTGCTGCTTCTTCAGTGAAGCATTTCGGGCTGTCAGGGCTGGAAGTGAAGAGAAAGCGCCATGCGCTCAGCAAATAGAAAGTTTATGAAATTCTTCCAACTTAACATCAGACATGCCGGTGGAAAGAAAGCCAGTTAAATTTATTTGTGTTTTCTAAGGTATGACTGAAAATGTTTTTAAGAAATGTCAGCTTTTTGTGACTGTTGTGAACGTCAGAACCTGCACTTAACGCATGTCAGCGTCATGTGTTAGAGAAAGATTACCTAGAAGGGTGAAAGCACTTTTAAGTACATGCTTGTAATTCTGTGATCCTATTGCTCATCCCTAAAGTCTTTGGATGCTTTGGTGCTAGGTGATGTTGGGATACAGGGAGATAGGTGTCCTCTAAGGATCTATTCTAGATCTTTCTCTCCCTTCTTTAACTTTAACCCTTTTCTCTTCTCTTTCTTGTTTCCTTTTTTTGTCTACTTTCTCCTGAATAGTTCCATAGCTTTCACTGTCACCTCCAGTGTGTTTCTCTAGCTCTTTAACTCTTTTCTTCAACCCTTTGACCCTCTTCTTTCACCCTTTTCTCTTCTTTCTCCTGTCTCCTTTTTCTTTCTACTTTCTCCTCTATAGTTCTGTAGCTTTCACTGTCACCTCCAGTGTGTTTCTCCAGCTCTGACCTTCATCTGGAGACTAGTCCTGAGTTTTCATCCTCTGACCAGCTACCTTCCACCAGTACCTACAGTTCATCTGCCCAAACCACATCTTCTCCCTGTGCTGCTGTCTTGTTTTCCTGTTTGTCTGAAACCACCATGTTTTTCCTTGGTGACTCAGCAGCCAAAAGAAGTTCCTGAGACTTCAAGATTGAATGTAACACCACACCCAAGGTTGTTGGATGTTTCCACTTTTAACGCCCACTCATCACCCTTCTTGCACTTGCGTGAAACCAAACTACTGGTCCCTGGACATGCTTCCGGGTTTCCCCATCCATTCCCACTAGTTCCACCAATTAAAAACACCCTTCCTCTTCCCACTCCCTGTTCTTCAGATACATTTTTTACATTCAGGTTCAAATGCCACCACCCTAAAGCTTCCTCTGATACCTCTTTCCCAAGCTGGAAATGGTCTGTTCTTCTTGGAATTCCCGTAGCCTTATGTGTGTATCTGCCCATACCGCTTATGGCATTTCTCACCGTCCGCTTTACCTTGTAGCCCTTCATGTCTGTTTCTTATCTTCTGATGAGAGTGTAAGCTCCTTGTGGTTAGTTAATCTTTTTTGTTTCCTCACGGAACCTGTCACAGTGCCTTAAATGTATAACGCATTCATTCTGTAGACACCTGAATGGATGGATGAATGGGTGACTTATTCAGATGATTCTTAACCTGGAAGGGTCCTGAACAACAGTGTATATTAATGTTAATTCAAAAGTTAATTGCAAATTAATAAATAAGCTTGAAAGCTCTGGTGTGGCTGATAAATAAAAAGGTATCAGTCTACTGATGAAAGAAAGTTATCTAAGTGCTTGCTCATAAGCAGCTACATGTTTATGATTTAACATATCAATTTTAATGCTTATAAATAGTGTTCAAATGTATCTAGTTTTCAATGCCTTTTTGACTCGGATTTAAAGCAGGCAGAACTGAAATAATGACATATCTCTTCGAGTATTAAGCTGACTTAATCTCTTGCTATTTTTGTGTTTCCTGTGTATTCTTTTTTCTCATTCCCCTTTCACTCCATTTTCATTTTTATTTTATTTAGTGAAAAGGATTTGGTGAAACAGGCAAAGACCTTAAATAGTGCAGCAAATAAACTGATCCCAAAACATCATTAGACATTTTGCACTTGGTCACCTTGCAAGTCTGATATGACATCTTAGTTGTAAATGAAAGAAATCTGAAAGTTATTATGTTTAAGCTCTGATTCTATATAAAATGTCACCAAAAATTGACTTTGAATTTGTCAGACTTAAAATAGCAGTTGGATATATAGGTTGAGTTTTTTCTTATTGTCTCCCCAGAATTAGAAAGATTGGCATAAATCCCTAATTAAATACTAAATAAACTGGGAAACTATTTCTGAAGTTGACCAATAAATAAAAACATCATTTAAAAAAAAAGCCTAGGGAATTGAAGCTCTGTGCATATATTAACGATGCCTTTACAACCCAGTCCTTGATAATGTCAGATTCTAGGAGCATTGTTCATGTCTGTGTCTGCGAGCCTGTTCTGCCATTGCAGAGTGAGGAACTAGAGGTAACTGCCATGTGAACTTGGACTCCTCTAAAGTGGTTCTTTGTCTCTAGGCCATGACCCCTTTTCACTTTTGTTATATAGGTTTAATCCCCAAACCAAGGATAAGTGCTTAGTATTTCACTACAGTTCTACTCTCAGTAACCAAGATTGCTTGCAACTTTTTGCCTTAGTGACTTTGAAAAAGAAGACAAAAATAGCATCCTTACATTTCTTTAAAGTACATAGAGATAATAAAGTTAGTAATTAGGTAACATATGATAACAGAATACTGTGGAAGCTTGGGAAAACCCTCCTAATATTTGTCATCTTCTACCTCTGCCATTTTTCTGCAATTCTGCTTCCTACTTAGGTAGCTCAGAGAGAACAATTTTAATACAAACACTCCTCTCCTATTAAAAAAAAATATACTACACATTTTTGAATCTATCCTGCTTTTCCTACTGGAGTAAAGAGGACAAGGTATAGACATGAGCGATGATTTCTGCCTGTCATTCCTTACCTAGAAACATCGACTTAAGAGTTTCTGTTACTCTGGATTTGCTAAATGTTCTGGGAAACTAATAATTTAACTATTAGAAAAACATTTCAGAGTAGGAAATAGATAAATGATAAACTTATATTCTTTATTATTATTTAGTATAAAAATAAAGATTCCCAGTAGATATCCATAAGCAATATTAGCAGGGCTTCTTTTTCTAAGTGAACCACAGGACTAACCCTTTCTAGGCTTTGCATTGTAAATAATCCTATAAATACTTTGATTTTTTTAAAAATGACTTTTGATTTGGAGAGACAGGCTTTAACATAAGCCTTCATTCCCTCAAAAGGTCTTGGCATAATATTTGTTTTTTTTCTTTTTTTTCTCATTCTGGTATGCTTTGCAGCATTTCAGCTGCTTTAGATGGGGACAAAGATAACCCCTTTGCTTCCAGCTCTTGAAATTCTTTACCTTCTTGGCAAAACCAGAATTAAGAGAGTAAGATAGAATTCATGTCTGCTTGTATAGGTCCTTGCACAGACTTGAACCAAAGTCAAGTCAAAGAACATATGTTTAGACCAACTTCATGGAAGATCCTGTGTTCTTGAGCTTATTTTAGTTCTTACAATTTTGCACCTATATAAATACAGCTCTTACTATATTCTCATCGTCATCAACCTTTTATGGTAAAAGGTTGCCTTTTCTATGAGCATTTAGAAGGTGTGATCAAACACCAAAATAAAACTTTTTAAAGACTACACTATACTTCTAAATTCTATTATAGAAAGCCTCAAATGTTTTACCTTCTAAATTAAAACATATTTCTTTATAGGTGCAAAGTTATAAGATGTTTAGAAGAAAACTTCCATTGGATCTTCCAGGGAATGTGGTCAGGGGTCTTACACAGGCCCAGGGCTGAGTTCTTTGTTCACTCAGCAAGACACCACTTGGTGGGTGATGGGAGGGAAAAGGAAGGAGACAGTCAAGCTCTGACAAAACCTTTTCCTGATAGAATAACCGAAAGCCTAGGTAGGGGTTGATGTATAACGTTCCATGGTTTAATGTGTATGGTTTCGAGAAAGTACAAGAAAAACATAATTCCACGTATAAGAAGGTAGTTACCCATTTGCAAGTTCCAGTTATGTGTGTAAACCGGAAATATAAAGTACCAAACCTATTAGGAAATAAAAAATAAAAAAAGTGGATTTAACTTCAATTGTTGTGAACTTGAGGTTGGCTTTGGATATGGATTTTCTAAAAAGTGATGTTTTATTGTTTATCATCTAATGGCTGTAAACTGTAGTACTAGAATAAAAAAAAAGTGGAAAATCAGCTTTTCCTCTGCCTGGTTCACCTTCATCTTGCTTTTCTTTAGAATTTATTTCTTTTCCATCTTTATACCCCCATAATTTCTTCCCTGTGTCCTTTGATGTTTTGTTTTTTTTTTCCTCTCTTGGTATTTCTACTCCTTCTTCCTTGGGTTATTTTATTTTGTGTTGTGAACT
The DNA here is from genome assembly GCA_963574435.1 of Cheirogaleus major. NCBI lineage: Eukaryota > Metazoa > Chordata > Mammalia > Primates > Cheirogaleidae > Cheirogaleus > Cheirogaleus major. The sequence goes on along the minus strand of CAUYPO010038095.1, from coordinate 18,608 downwards.
TGGTCTTCCTCCCCACCATGGCTTTTGTTTTTTATCACAAGTTCATGTGGCTCACATCCAGATTGCGCCAGGCTGAGCGAGGCCGCCAGTCTGCTGAGTTGGACAACCGGCTCTTCAAACAGGATTTCGGAGACAAGATCAACAGTCTGCAGCTGGAGGTGGAGGAGCTCACCAGGCAGCGGTGAAGAAGGGCAGCCCAAGCTGGCAGGGTGGTCATGGGTAGTTCAGGCTAGACTGCAAGGGAAGGGGTTTCAGGACTGTTGGCCGTCAGCTCTGTCTTTACAGTATCCTTCCTCTGGAACTGGAATTCAGAAAGCTTAGCATGCATCACCATTCCCTAAGACCTATAAACATCCTTTGTGATCAATGAATTAGGAAATTAGAGCTCAGGGTCCCAGATAAATAGTAAATAGTGGCCAAAAAAACACTAATAATAAGTTAATATTTCTGGAATTCTTACTGTGTGCCAGATACTTTACAAAGCACTTCATATGTAGTCTCTCCTGATATCTTCACATCAGCCCTGGTAGGTGATGTTACTGCCCCCACTTTCAGATGAAATGAAAGCTCAAAGGGGTTAAATGTGTCCAAATCATACAGTTAAACTAATAAGTGGCAACATTATCATTTAAAAACTTCTCTAACTTTAAGCCCTTAGCCATTTTTCCATATTATGTCTCAAATGAGACCCACTTCTGTGCTGAAGCCACTGACTTCAAATAAATAGAACTTTGTTGGAGCCCATGGCTACAAAGGACACTAGTGGTTGAGAGTGTAACTGGGGTTTAAATACATAACTGTAAAGAGAGACCGGCTAATTAATATGAAGTGGAACTATAATGTCTGAACCTTCATACTATATCTTGCTGAAAATTTAAAAGTATTGTATTTAATTTATAGCAAATCCTGCTGGTCATTCAGTTGGCCACAACTCTTCATTAAGAGTTAATATAAAATACTGATATTCAGAGTGGTGGCCCTCAGGCACTGGGAGATCCTAAAGTACATTCTTAATCATCCAAGAAGGATTTAACATGTTTTATATATCTCAGTGTTATTGGTTTTATCGTATTTTAGTACTTTAAAGCTTGATTGTCCATATGTGCCTAATAACTTGTTATAAATTGAGTATTAAAATTTAATTACTGAACTTTAGAAAAGGGTTTCTCATTCTTTAGAGAATAGGAGTATAGAAATCCAAATGTTCATCTTTTTCCTCTCCTACCTATCCCAGGAACCAGCTTGAGTTAGAACTAAAACAGGAAAAAGAAAGAAGATTACAAAACAACAGGAACATCCCAGGGAAGGCTTCCCAGAAGCCAGAACCCAAGATGGTAATATTTGCTATTCTCTTGTTAATTTACTTAATATTAATTTGAATTTTAGAGGCTACTTTGCTGGGCCTGTCCATGTTCTTTCATGGATCACATACTTAACTCGCTATGGCCTTGAGTACGTAGACAGCAACTAGTGATGGATGAAAGTCTGATTCTGAGTCTGCTTCTAGGACACTCTTTCTAACGTCATTTCATTTGGAAAGGGGGATTTTAATAATCATAACTTCCAGTGAAATTCTTTTCCCTTTTAATTTTTTTAGTAAGATTATTGTGGCATCTTAAGAAAAATATGTGTTTCTTGGATTCTGCTGATATTTTTAATATTATGGTACAATAATCCCTCCCCAACTCCTGAATTCTCCTTTAACAGAATTTTCTTAAATGTGGATTTGCTTGTGTGTATCTTTTTCAAAATCTTGAGGGTTTCAGTTTGAGTACGTGCGAGGAACTGCTCATGAGAATAACTAGAAAGAGAGGGGACTAGGTTTGAGGAAGGGAAAGTGAAATAGAGTTTTTTAAAGAGCAAAAGTAGAAATTTCTACAGAATGGTCTTCAAAGGGGAGACTTCCAGCACCTGTTGAGGTGAGGGAGCCAAATTGCATAAGGTCATCTCTGGGACCCGGGAAACAGGAGCCAGTCTCTTCAAATAGTGCAATCAGGAAAGCATGAAATACTTTTTCTGTCAAAGACAAACGTGGGGAAAAAAAAAAAAATTGCCTCCTTTGTGTACCTATTACATACAACAAAACAGGACAAATTTACAAGTTTCTTATTTAAAATTTCTAGAGAGTGAGCTGCTGATTTGCTGGAGAGTAGAAAAGAATGGTACATGGTCATACATAGTACCTATTACTAATCATTTGAAGTGTGCGAAGAACTACTCTGTATAGTATGCTGTCTTTTTTACATTTCAAATTAGCGAATATGAAATCTAAAGGGTTTACAGAGGTTTACTTAAAATCTTGGCCCATCTTACCCTATTTTTCTAATAAGGCTTTAAGTTTTCCAGTTTTTAATTTCCCTGCAGTAGAGTTTCAGTAGGTACTGCACTGACCTCTCTTCCTTGATACCTGAGTGATTTAAGAACACACATTCAAGCCGGGCACAGCAGCACATGCCTGTAATCCCAGCTATTTGGGAGCCTGAGGCGGGAGGATCCTTTGAGCTCAGGAGTTTGAGGGCAACATAGCAAGACACCATCTCAGAAAGAGAAAAAAAGAACACACACATTACACTTTTGCAGATGGGCAGCATTTCAAGGCAGGCAGCAGTGTGTGTACACCACAGAAAGAATTTGTCCCTAAAAACTTCCAGGCAGGGTTTAAGAGTATTGGTAGAAGTGTAATTTAGAACTTTGCATTGATCCTTCAGAGTAGAAAACTTGAGTTGTACAGGCTGGAGAAGCTGTCGTAGCTTTGGGGCATCTACTTGATTAGTGTCCAGAGGATTCCACAGTCTGCTAGATATGGCCATGCTTGGCTTTACCAGTTTTTCAGAGCTCAATCAGGAAAAACATTGTATTTCTCATAAGAAGTAACTGATACCTTGAGCCCACTTTTCAAGAAAATAGAATACATTCTAAGTATTATTTGAATCTCAGGAATTTAAGAAAATATCTACTCTGAAAATCATAAGTTGCAAACTTAATCAGAATAGTTAAGACACCAGTTGGAGCAAAGAATGAGGAAGCATGCTTGAAAGTTTGATGCTCTTCCTTTAGAATGCTACTTAGCTTTATGCCCAAACTAAGGCATTGCAAAAGAAAATGTCTGTAACATCATCATCGTTTGGCATTCTGAATAATTAATAAATTGGGCTGTTTTCTTTTGGCAGGACGGGAAGCACAAAATTCAAGAGGAAAACGTTAAACTAAAAAAGTCCCTGGAAGAAAACCACAGGTATTTGTTAATTAAGTATTTAACTTAGTATTTAAGATGTAAAGTTATTTTGGAACGGTGGGAAAGAGGAAGATTGTGGTACGTGTTGACATTGACACAGACAAAACACTGACTTATATTAATAATATTAATATACCAGAAAGACATCTTAATAACTTGCCAAGCTTTCTAAAAAAGAAAAAAATAAAGAAATTTTGCAGGGAAAACTGAATAAATTATAAACCATATAACATGTATTAAAGCAAACCCATTAGGCCATTCAGAAGAAAGAAGGGTGATCAGGCTGTCCTCTGACTCTTCCCTGATTAATCCTCAAACTCAAATTATCACTTAAAAGATCATTTCTCACCTTTACTGAGTTAGTATTCCAGGAGAATGAAGCACAAGTCATAGCATGTCCCAGGTTCTCAATGGATTTGAGTATGACTTGTTTCTACAAGTGTGTTAAATTTCAAATAAGTATTCTCATTTCCCTTACCTCATTGCTCCTTTTCATAAGAATCTCCAACACCTTAACTCTTCATTCCTTTATCTTAACTCTTCATCTGATTTGCTCACTGTGAAGAGCGTAGGACTATTTCAAGGAAGTTGACTTTTAACAGTTATTTTAGCAGGTTAGAAATATAACAAAGTATTGCATGGTGCCACTGCATTAAAAAATGAAGGCAATCCAACTGTGTGCCATTCTGGAGAAGGCAAAACCATGGAGACAGCAAAAAAAAAAAAAGTCAGCGTTTGCCAGGGGTTAAGAGAAGGTGGGCATGAACAGGCAGAGCACAGAGGAACTTTTAGGGCGGTGCAACTATTCTGTATGATACTGTAACAGTAGACACATGTCATCATACAGTTGTCCAGACCCATAGGATGTCCCGTACCAAGTACGAGCCCTTATATAAACCATGGACTCTGGGTGATACTGCCGTGTCAGTGTAGGCTGATCAATTGTAGCAAATGTACCACTCTGGTGGGGAGCGTTGATAAAGAGGGTAGGGCGGGGCAGGAGGTATAAGGGAAATCTCTCTACTTTCTACTTAATTTTGCTGTGAACCTGAAACTGCTCTAAAAATAAAAATCTATTTTAAAAACGTGGGGCAAGATGTTAGTGGTGAGGCATGATATCATCGAGGGATTTTGAGAGAACGGTATACAGTGTCCATTTGGGGCAGCTGTCCCTGTCCAGGCTTTGTTGCCTGAAGAATGAGGTGTGTGCATTGTGTCATCTGGAGCAAAAGTAGCTGCTAGAGCAGAGAAATCACACAGTCCAGCAGCAGGTAATTGTGCAGGTCCTTAAATACCCCTCCCTGCCTGCAAGGCCAGAATGATTCCAAAGTCTTTAATTTTGCCCCCAAGGAGCATGGTTAACTAACCTTGAACTACAGCCCATCTAACATTACAGATTGGCACGGGCATAGGGAAGGGAACTAGAAAGGCCATAAAATTAACCGGGCCTTCCAAGTAACTTTCAAGGTCAGCCTAGTTCCAGACTAAACTGAAATAATTTATTTGAACAATCAGGAGTGTCTGTTATATGTCAAGTTTTGATTTAGGCCCTGAGAATTATAGGATAATACTTCCTTGCTCAGCAGCTTAGAAAGTCAGTTCCACATTCATTGTCTCCTTACAAAAATAAATCTATTCCTACTTTACAGATGAGAGACCTGAGGAGCACACAGAGTCTAGGTGACATACCCAGATTGCCTCTACTTCTCATGTCTTCTGTTTTTAAGTCCTTTGTCTCTGCACTACATAATATAGCAGCTTCCAGGACCTATTCTGGCTGGAACTGGAATCGTAAGACATATCAGTCTCCTGGGATTGTGCTCCAAGAAACATCTGAAAACCTGGTCACCCCATGTATGTCTGGTGGTCACAGCGCCACTTAACCAAAGAGAGTAGGAACCATTGTAATCTGTGGTGCATTTTCCCCATAAGCAAGAGTGGGCTTTGATTCTCTTGTTTAGACTCTATGTTGGGAAAATCAAGGTTAGCTCAAGTTAGTCTCATGCAGAAATATTTCAACATGGGTTTTCATGTGACAATCTCATTCATTCCCTTTCCTTGATGAATTTGCTAAAGCTCACATTTTAAGAATATTTTGGAGAGGGAACTAACACATGACATATAATAATGATAGATTTCCATAATATCAGGTATTTTAAAAGCTACTAAAACATATGGCCAATGGGCCGTTGGAGTTTTACATGTTGGAAAACATAAATGCTGACTATTTTCTTGATAGTAAAAAGGAAATGTAAAGTATTACTCCAAATCTGTTTTTAAGTGGGAACCATATTGTAGGTCCAAGAGTCAGATTCTAGTTACAGATTTAACCACCAAAATTTCTTCTCCTTGGAGGTGAAAATGAATAATTATGAAATATTAATGAATAATTATGTTGTTCCCAAACCATATAAAAGAACTACAGCATTACCTGGTTGACAAAGTGTTTGTCTTCTGAGCTTTCTATTGAGATGATATAAACAGAAGTATACTAAGTTGCTATTTGTTACTGTTTTTAATTGTAGGCTGCAGTCTCACCCTATGGATGAACAGGTAACAGAGCCTCCCATTTTAAAACGTCTTGTGTAAATTAAGAAGTTGGTTGTACCATGCCTAGCCAGTAAACATGGGAGGAAGACGAATGGGTACAGTCCTCTGTGTGGCATCCTTTTAACAATACCCTGAAGAAACATGCGTTGGCTAACGCTCTCGCAGGAAGTTGCCCAGCTTTGAACAATTTGCTTAGTCAACAGCAGGTCTCACTTATGTGAAATTATCTCTGACCTGAGACCTAAAGAACTCACTTGATCTCCCTTACATAAAATGAGGGGGAAAAAATGTTTTGATCACTTAGAAATAAGCTAACATAAATGGTTGCATACATTTTGCAAATATAATAGTAGATGACAAGCCTGTGAGAAAGACAGTAAATGCAACCATGTCTACGTCACCCCGTCACTTACCTGTCAGGATAGAATGAAGCCTATTGCTTTCCATTCTCAATGGTAGAGTGAAACGAGAGGGTTGGGACAGTTGTATTTTTTGTTTTTAGAGACAGGGTCTCACTCTGTCATCCAGGCTGGAGTGCAGTGGTGTGATCATAGCTCACTGCAGCCTTGAACTCCTAGGCTCAGGTGATCCTCCCACCTTGGCCCCCCATGTGTAGCAAGGACTAAAGGTGCACACCACCATGCCCACGCCTAGCTAATTTTTTAAAAAATTTTTTGTAGAGATGGGTCTTACTGTGTTGCTCAGGCTGATCTCGAACTCTTAGCCTCAAGCAATCCTCCCACAGCAGCCTCCTGAAGTGCTGGGATTACAGGCGTGAGCCGCCTCACCCAGCTGGGATGGGACAGTTTTTAAAACTTTTGACTTCACACTTCTATATGCTTGAATTTTTTTTAGAAATAAAATTACATGTTACTTGTATAAATATAAATTAAAAGAGGTAGAAGGCTAATGATAAGATTATCAGAGTTATATCAAGGGGGTAGGATTATATGTAATTTGTTTCTTTAGTTTTCCGCATGGTCTGTATTGTGGTGATATTAATTTTATTGCTAGAAGATGCATTTTCTGAAAGTGTTAATGTTTCACGCACTAAGGGATACTAATTGGTTCATTGTGGTTTAGGATCAGCCGCTGCTCTCTGCAAAGCCACAGGTGTGTCAGCTATGCCACGAGGACGGCAGTCTGTCAAAGGTAACCGTGGCGAGAAAGGAACAGTTTGTCATAGATGCCGCCCACCGTACCACTAGCTTCCCGGGAATGCCAGAGGCCTGGCCGTGTAGGGTGCGGGTGGACTCTCTCAGCGCCGGGTAGGGTGAAAAGCAGGAGGAGCAAGCACTTACCAGACACCTGTTCTTTTTCAGTCATCATAATTCATGTCAGTAAATCCCCATAAAATAAAAGTAAATAACTATACACACAGTTTGAAACAAATAAGCAGATATAAATTTATAAACGTTTATTGAGTGCCTACTGTGTAGCATGTGCTGTCCCGTGTGCTAGAGAAAGAGTGATGAACAAAGTAGACCCAGTCTCTGTCCTTGCGAAGCTTACGTTCTTTGTAGCTGTTGTTCTGTAAATGAAGAACCTTGGACTACATTTCCCAAAGTTACTCTAGTTGTAAGTGGTGAAGTCCAGTTTCCACCTGGCTTTGGCTCCAAAGTGCACAGTCCTACCCCTGCCTCCTGCTCAGAACACAGGGACAGGAGCTGTGCCCACAAGACCACTTGTTTTCTCATGCATCCTCAAGTCTCTGGCCGAGCCCCTCCCAGTGCGTTAGCCTGGAGCAGGCAGAGTGAGGGAAGCGTTCAGAAGGAACGAGTGCTCTTGATGGCTGCAACTGTGTCTTGCTCACCATAGTATCCCCCAGTGTCCAATATGGTACCCAGTCCATAGTAGATGCTCAAGAAATGGCGTGCAGAAATGAATGTATGAAACAAGTGCTTGGGAGAGATACAGCAGATGTGCTCAAATTCTGCGTTACAACCCACACACCCACCATTTGTGATCATGCTGAGTTTTAATAAGTAAAATTATAATATGACCTAGTCTTAAATTCACAGAATCAGGTAACAGATGAACCATCTTTATAGAATTAGAAGTTGTTATTATAGAAATGTGTTCCAAAATAGAAGAAACTGCTAATCTAATTCTGGTTTTTCTCTTCTGAGCCATGCAAAATAACTTCAGTATGTCAGAGGAAAATTCTCAGGCAAATAAACGTGTCCCCCTACTCTTCTGTACTCTAAGGCAGATGAATTATTTGGGGTGAAAGTAGCATTTCTTAGTTCTTCACTGCCTTTTATATAGGACTCTTGAGCCCTGCGTGCACAGACCCGTCACAGTCCGGCCAGTCACTCTGCCTCAGTGACCACGTGCTTTCCTAGTGCTTGGCCACTGGAGATTCAAACAGGACGTGGGAAGCTGTGCCCCTGCTGCACTGATGTCCCCCCAGGACGTGCTTGCAGAGCATCACAGGGAAGCATTACGCACATCAGAGTATTAGGAATTACACTTTCAGTTCGTACTCAAAAGATTTTTGAATCCTAGGATGTCCACCCTAATCCATTGCCAGTTCACTGACTTATTTGAAGTATGCTTAGGTACTTGCAAGCTAATTTTAGAATTCGCCTACCTAAAAGTGAATATAGGGAACAGAAGTGTGAAATGTATTCCAAAGATGAATTTAATTTGTGTTTTACCCTTTTGAATTCTGCTGCTGCTTTTCATTTAGATTTAAGAATTAGACTGAGTTTCGTAGTAGATTGGGACGGTGTTATCAGATACTACCTGGCACATAGCAAACATTCAGTCAATACTTGATGAGGCGTTGAGTATTTACTGTATTTGGCCCTTTATAACCCATGCATCCTTATGCCTTGCTCCTCTTCAGTTTCCCAGCTAACCTGCTCTTCTCCTTGTAGAATGTATGTAAGAACTGCACAGGAACCTTCTGTGATGCCTGTTCAACAAATGAACTGCCTCTTCCTTCAAGTATCAAGCCTGAGCGAGTTTGCAATCCCTGTCACAAGCATCTGATGAAGAAATATTCCACCAGCCCGTCATAAGACTGGAGGCTAAGACCTGGACCCTAATGTTCACGCAGGGCCATTCTCTACCTGTGTTAGATGTCAGGATCCCCTAACGCCCAGGCCTTAGAATCAACTAGACAGTTGACAGGAATGATTTAAGTAAACTAGGTCCAGGGAGAAAAGGCAGTTGGGGGTGCTGGAAATTTTGGTCATTTTCCCTAATGACTATGAATAAAAGTTACTCAGCTGAGCCATTCTCTTCTAAATCTAAACAGCCCCACTTTGAAGGGTGTATTTTATAGCCTATCTTTGGAAAGGCTATTCATTTTTATGAGTAGAGTTAATAATACTGGGGTAGAAGTAATGGATAGAATCCAAGCAGGTAAGAATAAAAAGGAAGATGATCGTCTCCCTGTTGCATTTGCATATTCAAGGGAGAGAAAGAGAAATGTTCATTGAGATCAAAATGACAAATGTTACATATTTTCCCAGGTGCTGTTAGACAACACTGTTTCCTCTTCACCCCCACTAACTACCTCTTTAAGTATCTCTACCAAACTGTGAACCCAAACTCAGGGAAAAGAAACTAAAGAATAATATAAATTCTGAATGTATTAAAAACAATATTGTAATATAATTTCAGGACCAGAATATCCTGGTCTTGGCCTACAAGGGTTTTCATTATCAGAACATTTGTCATTTTTCTATTTAATGACTTCAAAAGTAATTATCTGCCCTTTTCAGAATCTCCTACCACAAAACCAGCCTGCTCCTCCCTGGCACCTCCCTCCTCTCCAAATTATAATGGACATTGTTTTAAAGATAGGGTTTGACTTTTGCAAATAGCAAATACTGATTAAAGCAAAGTTAAGTCAGGGATAGAGTAAAACAAGTTTAATTTGTTGATGGCTGAGAACAATTAGCTCAAACTATTAAATTATTTCTTGAATAAAGGATTCCTTATTCTGAGCCCAGAATCAGCTGGTAGACAGGTTTCTCGGAAAGGGCAGTATAGTCACCCCCCCCATTACCCATGGGGGATTCCACGAGTGCTCAAGTCCCTTATATAAAGTGGCATAGTATTTGCGTCTAACCTACATGCTTTAAATCATCTCTGGATTGCTTACACTACTGAATGCAATGCCTACACATCATTTCATCTGTGTGGCTTCAGCATAGTCCTTGGTGTACTCGGTGAATTCAAGTTTGCTTTTTTGGAACTTTGTGGAATTATTTTTCCACCCATGTTTAATCAGCAGTTGGTTGAATCCACAGATGGATGTGGAGAGCTGACTGTGCCCAAACATCTCTTGGTAACAAACTCTTTGGGGGAAAGAGGAAGTGTATTCAGCAAGGGAAGGAAAGAAATGGTATATACTATTTTGATTATGTTACATATGTCTCAATTGTGTGATTACAATGAAGATCTAAGAAGATATGATTCTGTGACTAGTTTAGAATTCTGGGGTGGAAACATCTGGAACCATGTTATTTGATAAATTCTGTCTCCTAGAAAGGGCTACAGCCTGGGAAAGAGTTGTTATTCCAGAAGTCTGGCCTGTTACTTAGTGAAGTTGAAGAATACAAGGAAAAAATAAAATCTAATAATTCTAGCCTAGTTTGTTGTCTTTTTTTCCTCTAAATAATATTTTTGAGAGTCCATTCTCATTTTTTGTCCACCTTAGGAGCCAGCACTGTTTTAGGTGCTGCACATAATGTGGGGAACAAAAATGGATAAAATGGGAATTATCCTAAATCAGCAAAAGTTATTTTATAATTACTTTAAAACAGGCAGCTTCATAATATGGAGTAATAGTCACTTGAGATTTTACTTAAAATTGCACATAGCTATTTAGCCTTTAAAGAAAAGGTTTTTTTTAAACAAAAGCCCTAAGATCTGTAGTTAGTGCAGCCTCCCACAAAAGTAAGTCATGTTACCAAGACTTAACATTATACCCATCTTCCTTAAAAATTGTGATTTCCGGCCAGGCGCAGCAGCTCACACCTGTAATCCTAGCACTCTGGGAGCCAAGGCTGGTGGATCGCTCAAGGTCAGGAGTCAAAACCAGCCTGAGCAAGAGCAAGACCCTCTCTCTACTTGGAAAAAAAAGAAAAAGAAATTGGCCAACTAAAAATATATAGAGAAAAAATTACTCGGGCATGGTGGCACATGCCTATAGTCCCAGCTACTTGGGAGGCTGAGACAGAAGGATTGCTTGAGCCCTGGAGGTTGCTGTGAGCTAGGCTGACGCCAGGGCACTCACTCTAGCCTGGGCAACAGAGCGAGACTCTGTCTCAAAAAAAAAAAATGTGCTTTCCACCATTTATAATAGCACCAAGAATGAAATACTTAGGAATAAGCTTAATCAAAGAGGCAAAAGACTTATACAATGAAAACTACAAAATGTTGTTATACAAAGTTAAAAGACATCACATGTTCATAGACTTACTAATTGCTAAGATACCAATATTACCCAAAGTGATCTACAGATTCAATATAATCCCTATAAAAATCCCAACTTTTCTGCAGAAATGGAAGATTCTATCTTGAAACTCATACAGAACCTCAAGGGACCCCCAAATAGTCAAAATAATTTTGAAAAAGAACAAAGTTGGAGGTCACATACGTCCTGATTTCAAAACTTAACTACAGCCAGGCAGGGTGGCTCACGCCTGTAATCCCAGCTACTTGGGAGGCTAAGGTGAGAGGACAGCTTGAGGCCAGGAGTTCAAAGCCAGCCTGGCAACATAGTGAGATCCCATCTCTTAAAAAAAATGAAAACAATTAGCCAGGCATGGTGCATGCCTGTAGTCCCACCTACTTGGGAGGCTGAAGTGAGAGGATCACTTGAGCCCAGGGGTTTAAGGCTGTACTGAGCGGTGATCATGCTACTGCTCAAAGACAAACAAACATATAAACCAATGGAATAGAATAAAGAGCCTAGAAATAAATCCTTACATACATGGGCAGATGACTTTTGACAAGGGTGCCAAGACCAGTGAGGAAAAGAGTCTTTTCAACCTACGGTATTTGGAAAATTGAATATCCACATGTAAAAAAATGAAGTTGGGCCCTTACACTATATACAAAAATTAACTTCAAATAGGTCAAAAGCCTAGGAGCTAGAACTATAAAACTCTTAGTCAAAAACGCAGAGGGAACACCTTTGACACCTAATTTGGCAATTTTTTAGATTTGACACCAAAAGCATAGGCGACAAAAAATAGTTGGATTTTTGCATCAAAGGACACTCACCAGAGCGAAAAGGCAACTCAAAGAATGGAAAAAAAATATTTGCAAATCATATATCTGATTCAATATCCAGAATATTTAAAGAGATCCCACAACTCAACAACAGAAAAAAACCACCTGATGAAAAAATGGGCAAAGTACTTGAATAGACATTTCTTGCAAGAAGATATACAAATGCCCATTAAGTACATGGAAAGCTCAACATCAATCATTAGGGAAGTGTGCAAATCCAAACCGCAATGAGCTATCACTTTACACTCATTAGGATGGCTACTATAAAACAGAGAACAAGTGCTGGTGACAATGTGGAGAAATAGGAACTCGTGCACTCTTGGTGGGAAAGTAGACGGGTACAGCAGCCATGGAGAACAGTATGGCAATTAAGAAATGAAAACAGAATTACCATGTGATCCCGCAAGTCCATTTCTGGGTATATACCCAAAAGAATTGAAAGCAGGGACTCCTAGAGATATGTGTGCCCACGTTGATAGCAATAGTATTCTCAAAAGCCAAAAGGTAGAAGCAACCCAAGCGTCCATCAGTGGTTGAATGGATAAACAAAATGTGGTATATGCACACAAGTAGAATATTATTCAGCCTTTAAAACAAAGGAAATTCTGACACATGCTATATAATATGGATGAACCTTGAGAACATTATATAAGTAAAATAAAGACAAGTACTGTATGACTCCACTTACATAAGGTACCTAGAGTAGTCAAAGTATAAAGACAGAAAGTAGAAAAGTGATTCTCAGTGGCTTAGGGAAGAACAGAGAAGGTAGTTTCAGTTGGGGAACATGAAAAATTCCAGTGATGAATGGTGGTGATGGCTACACAACAAAGTGAATGTACTTAATGCCACAGAACTATACACTTAAAAATGGTTAAACTGGTAAATATATTTTACCAGTTTTTGAAAACTGCTTTCCAGATGGCTACAGAAGGTAATCACAGATGTGTATATATTTGGGTTATTACACATATATATAACTCTTCGCTGAAAGGGCCTAGCAGCAGACACTTCAGTAGCAGTGGGCACACTCAACACCCAGATCTTGTTTTCTAATACCATTCTCCAGTGCAAAGAACCAGGGCTCCTTGGAGAAATGGCTGATTGATTCTGGGACATCCCAGAAAGTAAAGAAGTGCTCTATAGACAAAAGGCAAGTCAAAGGTATATAGAAACCAACTCAAAAACTCCCAATCTCCAAAGATGAAACAATCTGGGCAACAAAGTGAATAATGCAGTATGTGATTACAACCCAAGTAAAATAAGTATTCACGAGTCCATATTGATATAAATAAATAAATGAGAGACATTTGGTTTGGAGACCAATTACTGAGATCTTCTGGAGGTCAATTACTGAGATCTTCTCCACATTCCTGATGACAGGTTGATTTTGTTATCATACTAATTATTTTTGTGCAGACATTTTCATAAGCATGCTAGTCAATATACCAAATCAGAAATCAAGTACCTGAAAAACACAATTTCTACACCTAGAATAAAAGGCACTAACTTTAGTCAGCATATTATCTTGACATGTACAATTAATTTAATAGAGCCAGTAAGCAGTAGTAAGCATTGCTGAGGATTTCAGATCCCTAAGACTTAATAGTTAACCTCAGTAAGGAAGAGGTTAAGAGGCCTCAAATACAGTGAAAAATACTGTCCAAGTCTCCAGGAAGCACTAATGCCTTATTCTGGGGTCCTGCTTTCTGGCACAAAAGTCATTCATATTCAATTACAAGGTCTATCACAAATATATTCTTACATATTAGAGGTGAAAAACTAGCATAATTTCACACGCATTCCCCAGTTTGCTTTCTTGAGGAGGCAAGGAATGAGTGGAATTACAGGCAGCCTATCAGAAATTTTGAGTAACTCAGTCTCTCTAGCTCTTGGTCTTTCTGTCAAGTGACAGAAGGAAACGTTAAGAGCCTCTTTGTTTCAGCTGGAACCAGTTATGTTTTGGGATCATAAGTCTCTGAGTAGACTTGCGAAGTTTTGCCTGTGGGCTTCAAATTAAGATTCTTAAATGTATCTTGGTGACCCTTGTGACTTTGACTGAGTCCATCCGTATTGTAGAGTCTACCATGATTACACGCCTGCATGCCTTATCTCAGAGTTATTCCACTAAGATGTCCTGACACAAAACCCAGAAAACATAAAAAGAGAAGATTTAAGAATTCAGCCACATTAGTATTTCTGCCATGCTGAACAAACAGAGGACAAACTGGGGGGAAAGGTATTTAAAGCTCTCCACAGGAATAAAGGACTCCTGCCAATTAGTTAAAAGACCAAATCCAACAGAAAAGTGGCCAAAAAACAACATAACACAGGCAATCAGTAAAATTCAGATTATAGAAATCTACAAGTTAATCTTATTTCTCCAACAGGTAAGGAAAAAATAAATAGATAGCAAAACCAATTAAGATAAATAAGAAACAGGTATTTCAGCTTCATTAAAGAAGATATTTGGATGGCCAATAAGCTTATGAAAAAGTGCTCAGTATCAACTGTCAGGTAAAGCAAATTAAAACCACGAGATAACACCTCACACAATTACAGACTAAAGCACCAAACACCTAAAATTACAGACACCACCAAATGGTAAGGATGTGGACCTACTGGAATTCTGTGGGAATGTTAATTAGGATGACCATTTTCGAAAAGGGTCTGTCAACGTCTAGTAAAATTTAAATCAATATTACAAATCAGGATATTCCACTCCTAAGTATTTACCCAAAATAAATTCAAATGTAGGTCCATGAAAAGGCTTGCACAAGATGTTCATAGCAACTTTATTTATAATAGCCAAAAACTGGAAAAAGCCCATTGTCCATCAACTGTTCACCTAACAGGTGAAAAGTTAAATTGTGGCATATTCATACAATGGAATACTACTCAGCAATGAAAAGGAACAAAGAGCTGAAACACACTGAGTGAAAGAAGCTCACACAAGAATACATACTGTATGATTCCATGTCTATGAAGTTCTAGAATAGGGAAAATTAATCTATGGCGAACAAAATCCTAACAGTGACTGCCTGCAAGGGGAGGGGAGAAGGAGCAGGAGAGGTGTAGGAATTGACCAGGTACAAAAATGCTGATGTAATGGAAGTGCTCCACAGCTTCCTAGCGGTTGGGTCACACAGGTGTATAGCAAAATTCATCAAACAGAGGCCAGGCATGGTGGCTCATGACTGTAATCCTAGCACCCTGGGAGGCTGAGGGAGGATCACTTGAGCTCAGGAGTTCGAGACAAGCCTGATCAACAGCAAGATCCAGGCTCTACTAAAAATAGAAAAATTAGCAGGGGGTGGTGGTCCGTGTCTGTAGTCCCAGCTACTTGGGAGGCTGAGGCAGGAGGATTGCTTGAGCCCAGGAGTTTGAGGCTGCAGTGAGCTATGATGATTATGATAATGCCACTGTAGTCTAGCTAGGGTGACAGAACGAGACTGTCTCAAAAAAAAAACAAAAATAAAAACAAACCTCATCAAATGGTACACTTAACATTTGTTCACCCTGCTGTAAAATTTTCCCTCAAGAAAAAAACTCTAATGACATGTATGCTAAAAAGCTTGAGTCAAGTATGTATGTCTATAACTTATAAAAACAAAAGGTAAGATTGGAAGACAGATATGTGAAAAAGTATGGCAAAATGTTACATGTAGAATCTAAGTGGTGAGTATGGGCATGTTAATAATTCAACTTTTCTTTTTCTGAGACAGTGTCTCGCTGTCGCCCCAACTAGAGAAGTGGCCTCATCATAGCTCACTGCAACCTCAAACTCCTGGGATCAAGAGATCCTCTGGCTTCAGCCTCCGGAGCAGCTGGGACTACAGGCATGCGCTACCACACCCAACTTTTCTACTTTTTGTAGAGATTGGGGGGGTGTCTCACTCTTGCTCAGGCTGGTCTCAAACTCCTGAACTCAAGCAATCCTCCCGCCTTGGCCTCCCAGAGTGCTAGGATTATAGGTGTGAGCCACCACACCCAGCAGTAAAGCTTTTTTAAGAAAAAGAAAAATGGGAAGAGGATATGAAGACAGTCCATAGAAAAGGAAATCCAAATACTCTTAAACATGAAGAAAGGCCACCTCATAAAAGAATTTTTTGTGTGTTTTTTTTTAGCCAGTCAGATTGGTAAAGAATAGACTGCTACTAACCTATGTTGGTGAGGATCGGGAGAAATGGCACTTAAGCATTGCTGGTGCAAACTATGAAATAACAACTTTAAATATAAATTTAACTTTAGATATAAATTATAACTGCACATTATCTTGCCATTTATCCTACAGAGAAATTTATGTATATACAAAATAACAAGTATATATAAGGTAATTCATTTCACCATATAACAGCAAAGGATTGGAAATAATTTACACATTCATCAGTAAAGGACAGGTTAAATTACGTATCTCCACACTATACAATCATCAAAAAAGAATGAACAAAGGTTTTATATACTAACATAAAATGATTTTTAGGATGTTTAAGTACTACCAATAACAGTAGTTATTTGTAGCATGTTGTATTTTAATAAGAAACGAAAATGTCTGTTAATACTTATATATATACTAAAAATTACTGGAAGTTTAGAAACTGATGACAAGGTTGCCCAGGAAGAACTAAATAGCTGAGGCACAGGATGGGAAGGAAAATGTCCACTGTATACCCTTTGTATCCCTTGAGGTTTATTTTCTTCAAAAATTAAAATATAAACAATTCAAAAGTTAGCCCACCATCCTTTATTTGCATATCATCAAGGATTCAGACAGACTAAACCTTCCTATATCCCCTTTCTAAGACTCACTAAGAAAACCCCCCAACTAAAATGCTGGGCAAAAAATCTGAACACACCCCTCACTAAAGATGGTATATGCAGACGGCAAGTAAGTCTATCAAAAGATACTCAACATGTCATTAAGGAGTTAGAAATTAAAGCGATGAGATCCCTATGCATCTATTATAGCAGCTAAAATCCAAACCAGTGGCAGCATCAAGTGCTGGTGAGGATGAGCGATCTACAGGAATGCAAAATGGCACGGCCGCTTTGGAAGGCAGTTGCGCAGTTTCTTAAAAACTAAACATATTCTTACCATGCAATCCAGCAATCCTGTTCCTCAGTATTTACTCAAAGGAGTTGAAAACTTATGTCCTCCACACAAAAACCTGCACATAAATGTTTATATCAGTTTTATTCCCTTCCTACAAACTTCAGAGATTATTTTCTGATCTGCTAAATTTGGGGGCGGGGGGCTGGCGCAGTGGCTCACGCCTGTAATCCTAGCACTCTGGGAGGCCAAGGTGGACGGATCGCTCAAGGTCAGGAGTTCAAAACCAGCCTGATCAAGAGTGAGACCCTGTCTCTACTAAAAATAGAAAGAAATTAATTGGCCAACAAAAAATATATAGAAAAAATTAGCCGGGCATGGTGTCGCATGCCTGTAGTCCCAGCTACTCGGGAGGCTGAGGCAGAAGGATTGCCTGAGCCCAGGAGTTTGAGGTTGCTGTGAGCTAGGCTGACGCCACGGCACTCACTCCAGCCTGGGCAACAGAGTGAGACTCTGTCTCAAAAAAAAATAAATAAATAAAATAAAATAATAAATTTGGAGGGGGGGATGTATTTCTACATTAGAGAAATTTGGTTTTGTCCAAGCCCTTGGAACTTTGGTCTGCCTTTACTTCCACTCCAATAATACAGGTCCTACAAATTTAATGTGAATGCTTTCACATAATTTAGGGGAAACTCTCACAATAATGAATTGTTCTAAATTATAAAATCAACAGGATGTAACCTAGAAAAAAATAAATCTCCAAATCGGAACCCAATATGGACTGTTTAGGGTAGAGGATGCAAAGGGGGCATGCTGATTAATAAGTAGGGTCACTACACACATCACCTCCATGGAAGTGGTTTCCTTAGGCTTCTTCCTTCCCTTAGGGACAGTACTAAGGATTTAAACTTTGCAGGCGTCCTCAAACTACGGCCCTCGGGCCACATGCAGGTGTTTTTGCCCGTTTGTTTTTTTACTTCAAAATAAGATATGTATGTGCAGTGTGCATAGGAATTTGTTCATAGTTTTTTTTAAACTATAGTCCGGCCCTCCAACGATCTGAGGGACAGTGAACTGGCCCCCTGTTTAAAAAGTTTGAGGACCCCTGATTTAAAGCCTTCCACCTAGGGCAGACTTTATCTCCCTACCCATGTGGCAGAAACTTCAGTCACCTAGGCATAAATGGTTCTGCTTCATTCTCTGGTATCAGTGACTATATCGGATCAGATGACAATCTTGAGCAGTCTTCTTGGTGTTTACATACTACTTCTCAGAGTTCTCCCTTGCAATTCCTTGAGAAGTAGGCTAGCCAAATCAAGACATGGGCATCCTGGCCATATTCTCAATCCCACTATTCTTTTTTTTTTTTGAGTCTCATTTTGTTGCCTGGGCTAGAGTGCTATGGCATCAGTTTAGCTCACGCCAACCTCAAACTCCCTGGGCTCAAGCTATCCTCCTGCCTCAGCCTCCCGAGTAGCTGGGACTACAGGCATGTGCCACCATGCCCGGCTAATT
>CAUYPO010038093.1:0-20108 GCA_963574435.1 Cheirogaleus major | reverse complement strand
TTTTAGTTGGCCAATTAATTTCTTTCTATTTTTAGTAGAGACGGGGTCTCACTCTTGCTCAGGCTGGTTTTGAACTCCTGACCTTGAGCGATCCGCCTGCCTCGGCCTCCCAGAGTGCTAGGATTACAGGCGTGAGCCACCGCGCCCGGACTCTTCTGTTGGCTTTTAACTGCTTCCACTTAGCCTGGCTGCTTTGGGGTTTTCTTTTTCTTTTCTTTTTTTTTTTTTTTTTGGTTTTTTTTTGAGACAGGGTCTTGCTCTGTCACCCAGGCTGGAGTGGAGTGGCATAATCATAGCTCACTGAGGCCTTGAACTCCTAGGCTCAAGCCATCCTCCTGTGTCAGCCTCCCGAGTACTTGGGACTACAGGCACATCACCAGCCTCAGCTGTTTTTAATTTTTTTTGTTTTTGTTTTTTTGTAGAGCCCAAGGTCTCGCTGTGTTGCTCAGGCTGGGCTCCTACTCCTGCCCTCAAGCAATCTTCTTGCCTCAGCCTCCCGGAAGTGCTGGGATTACAGGTGTGAGCCACTGCTTCCAGCCCTGGCTGCTGTGGTTAATAAACATACTCTGAGTTTAGGAGAGGCAAGCTAAAATGCCATATGTAGAGACAGAATAAAATGGATTGCAAAACTGCACTGACCGTTACATAAAATTATTCTCAGTTAAAAATAAAATGAAGTTTAAAAAAAACTGCACTGACCATCATTTTATCTTTTCCATAATGATCTAGATGATCCAGAAGGCACCATGCGATCATGAAGAATTACGAGCATCCTCTATGGAAGTTCCAGTTGACAGAGATTTGGGGCTGCTGGGATACTGCCGAGACCTGCTTCAGTGCTGCACAGAGAGGGGACATCTCGAACACTGATATTCTTATCTCTGGGTTGAATTTGAGCTGTTGAATTGATTTTTAAAGCCATACACTTTCGCCTAACTCTCCTGTTTGAGAGGCCGGTAGGTTAACTAGATAACTGGTTCTAGTTCTACCAAATCTTTATAAATCTGGGTAAACTACTTGTCTACTTTAAACCTCTGTTGTCACTTTGGCAAAACCAGAGTTGCGTTGGGTGTCCAGTTCTATGTCTGCGATTTCTCATAGTTTGCTACATCAGAGAAATCTTCTTAGGGTCTGCAAGGCCAGGTGGCTGGGGTAAAATGCCTCCTGGGCTGCACTTTCCACTGCATAGCTTACTCTCAGGAGTGGATTTGCAGCCACCTTTTTAACTGGCACCTACCCTGAATGATAGATAAGGCCACCTAGGTGGTATTCACAGTGTTTCCGTCTGGAGTACTTGTGTTTATTTGTTCTGCTGCTATAAAATGTTGCTGTGAACTCCCAAGAAAGAAGAGGAAAACAAGAAAACAAAACCTCACCCGTATTTAACAGGAGTTGTACATCACAAATTGCTTCTGCAGTTAGATGACTTGTCTTAAATCTCAGCTCCATTCCTATATAAACATGGGCAAATTACCGAAATTACCTTTACCTCGGTCGCTTCCTTAGAAAAATGAGGACAATAATTACTATCTACCTCATACGGTTTTTGTGAGTTTTAAATGTGTGTATAGCCCAGTGCCTGGCATACAGTAGGAGTCAGTGCATGTGGATTTCATTTTTATTATCTGATTTGCAATGTCATGCCCATCACATACAATTATGAGGAATTGGATGATTACTATTAGATATAATAGAGATATGATTAAGATGAAATAATTACAGTTAAAGGGCATTGTTTACTCTTGAACAATAGCTGAATTACTACCCTATATTTCATGTTATTATCATAATCACAGGAGGAAAGGCCTGGCATTGACTCTAACATAGAGAAGGGATGACAATTGAATAGATGACAATTTATGAGCTCAAAATGAGCTCGAAATTCATTCCTCAGCAAAAATAGAACCGTACAGATTTCTCACATACTCTACGTTCTGAGAGGAAAAAAAATAACTCACAGAGGGAAAAGGATAAAATAGTGTAGGAGTGTTTCAAAGTGGTCTAGGAAAGAAAAGTCTTCTGGTTGCTCCTTTGAAGTTAGATTGAAATGAATCTATTCCCTACCCAAGAAATGAAGGCATGATTTGCAGTGTATATTTAATTTTTGCTAAAAATATGTAGCTAAGAGAAATAAAGCCAAGGACATATTTTCATTTAAGAGAAGCCAACTTTGGTGTTGTTTTCTGTGTGGGCGGAAAGTGCTGTGTTTTTATTCTTGCCAATCAATAACCAACATTCGGAGTCACAATACACATTCCCATTAATGATTATAACCTTAGCTCTGGTCTTTGGGGAGACTAACATTCATAGCAGCCAGCCAGGATCTCCAAGGATAAATGTTTCTTTCTCCAGCTGATGTGTGCATTTCACTGATGGACAGCCACAAAGTTACTTCTACTGTTCTACCAACATTTTTTACTGCTTCATTCTTCCTGTTGGTCACATTTGAACATAGACTGGACCCCTTGACACATTCTCCTTCCTATATTTGGAGTGAGGGGAGAGGCGTGCGGTGTAGTGGAGTGGCCAGAACACAAGTTTAGAGTTGGATAAACCAGGTTCAAATCCCAGTGCTGCTACTTTGGACTCCAAGCCTCAGTTTCCTCATCTGTAAAATGGTAATAATAATGATATCCATCTCAAGGGGCTTTCGTGAGAATTCATGGGGTCACGTATGAATTCATGGGGAGGCAGTATAAGCAGTGCCCAAGGCCCTGAGGATTTCACACTGCCTGAATTTGAGTCCTGCCTCCACCATAGCCGTGTGATACTGGAAACACTGCAGTTGGCATCTTTGTCTATAAAAGGGGGAGAATGACAGTCCCTGCCTTGTTAGGGAAGTTGAGATGACTAAAAGAAATAAAACATAACGATAGCTGATGTGTGCCTGGCTTGTGCTGATCAATATTATTTCTTTTTGGTCTTCTCTATTGAGAAGGCTGTACTTCTTTAGTCTTTTATCATGGGAATTATTTTCAACCTTTCAGTTTTCGTAGATTTTTTCATTCTTCTGAAAGCCCATAGTAGTTGTTTGCACTTCTCTTATAGTGCTTATCCCAAAGGATGGTTAGTTTTATGCGTCAGCTTGGCTGGGCTATAGGATCCAGTTATTCAAACACTAAGCTAGGTGTTGCCACCAAAGTATTTTGTAGATGAGGTGAATTTCTACAGTCAGTTACGTTCAAGTAAGGAGATTACTCTGGATGATGTGGGTGGGCCTCATCCAGTCAGTTGAAGGCCTTCAGAGCAAAAGCTGAAGTTCCTTGGAAGAGAAGAAATTCTGCCCCAAGACCGCGGCATCACCTCCTGCCTGAGTTTCCAGCCTGCCTGCCTGCACTATAAATTACAAACTTGCCAGTCTCCACAGTTGCATGAGCCACTTCCTTAAAATAAACTTAAAAACCCCTTATCTGCTATTGTTCTGTTTCTCTACAGCACCCTGATAATTACATGCCACTTTGTCACTTTCTGTGTTTTGTTTTTTACTTAGTATGAAAATGTTAGTTACAGGTGCCATTTGCCCTGAGGATAGGAAGCTGCAGGAAGGCAGGCACCATACAGATCCCAGTCAGGGCCTAGGACGGTATCTGCTCCGTGGTAGATTTGAGATCACGGCTTTGCATGCCCCTCGCATCTAAGTTCTGTTTGGCCCTTTCCATGTGGTTCTGTACAGTGTTCTTAAACATTTTAATTAGTTGCCAATGTTAAAGAAAAGGAATATTTCTCATAAAAATTTGAGATTCTTTACGGATTAGGCATCTCGTAGAAAGTCAGTAGATTTGGAAACTTGGGGCCCATATTTCTTCATGGCAGCAAATGGGCGGAGAGCTTCATGAGGGCTGTTTCCCCAGACAGAGATGTTATCGAACTCACTTGACTACAGACATTTGTATTTGCCAAACTTGATGCTTCACGTGTTTCTTAAGAGGGGTGTGTGAATGGGGAAGTCATTTAAATTTTCAATATTTTTATTGCCATATCTAGTTCTTTTACTTTTCGTTTCAAAATATTAAGGGGGTACAGATGTTTTTGGTTATATGGATCGCTTATGTAATGCTTGAGTCATGGCTATGAGTGGGCCTATCACCAAAATAGTGTTCATTGTACGTGTTAAGTAGGTTTTTCTCCCTCCCCCACCTCCTACTCCCTGCTTGATTTCCACTGAGCTTTACTTTCCTCTGTGCACATGTGTGCTCTCAGTGAGTTCACATATAATAGCAAATATATGTGGTGTTTGTTTTGCCATCCTTTGGATACTTCATTTAAGAGAATGGTCTCCAGTTCCATCCAAATTGTTGCAAAGGGCATTAATACATCCTTTTTATGGTTGAGTAGTACTCCATGGTATACGTATGCCATATTTTATTAATCTACTCATGAAACGATGAGCACTTGGGTTGATTCCACATCTTCGCAATTGTGAATTGTGCTGCAATAAATACTCAAGTGCAGGTGTCTTTTTGAAAAAAAGACTTCTTTTCCTTTAGGTAGATACCCAGTAATGGGAGTGCTGGATTGAATGGTAGGTCTACTTTTAGTTCTTTGAAGAATCTCTGTACTATTTTCTATAGAGGTTGTACTAATTTACAGTCCTACCAACAGTGTATAAGCATTCGTTTCTCTCTGCATCCACACCAGCATCTATTGTTTTTGGACTTTTTAATAAAAGCCATTTTATAATAACCAGTGATATCTCATTGTGGTTTTAATTTGCATTTCCCTGAAACATTGAACATTTTTCATATGTTTATTGGTCATTTGTTTATCTTCTCTTGAAAAACTTCTGTTCACGTGTTTGCCCACTTTTTAATGGGGTCGTTTGTTTTTTTTTTCTTGCTGATTTATTTGAGTTCTTTGTAGATTCTGGATATTAGCCTTTCATTGGATGTATAGTTTGAGAAGATTTTCTCACATTCTGTAGGTTGTCTGTTTGCTCTGTTGATTATTTCCTTAGTTGTGCAGAAGCTTTTTAGTTTAATCCAATCCAATTTATTTATTTTTGTTGTTGCTGTACTTAATGTAGGGGTCTTAGTTATAAATTCTTTGCCTAAGCTGATAGCTACAAGTGTTTTTCCTACATTTTCTTCTAGAATTCTTATGGTGTCATGCCTTACATTTAAGTATTTTATCTATCTCGAATTAATTTTTGTGAGTGGTGAGAGGTAGGGGTCCTGTTTCATTCTTCAGCGTGCGACTATATAAATTTCCCAGCACCATTTATTGAATAGGGATTCTTTGCCCCAGGGTGTGCTGTCTGTTTTGTCAAAGATCAGTTTGCTATAGGTAGATGGTTTTATATTTGGGTTCTCTATTCTGTTCCATTGGTCTATGTCTCTATTTTTGTACCAGCTGTTTTAGTTACTGTAGCTTTGTAGTATAGTTTGAAGTCTGGTAATGTGATGTCTCCAGATTTGTTCTTTTTGCTTAACACATTAACTGCCACATGAGTTGTATTTAACTCATGCTAATTTTGAGCCCGGGGCTTCATGAAGCATACGTAACTCACACGTCTGTTCACCTAGGAAGCTGTGTGAACTATTTTTCAAGTTACATATAACTCACACACAGAAAACAATAAAAAATAACAAATTTTGCATTAAATTAGAAATGATCATTTTGTTTTGAAGTCTTTATTCTATTTTCAAAATAAAACACCGGGGCCATAAGGAAACAATTTTTTTTCTAGTGTGGCAGTCAATGTGTTAAGATTGCTTTGCCTATCTGGGCTCTTTTCTGGTTCCAAACGAAGTTTAGGATTATTTTTTTCAGATCTGTGAAGCATGACATTGGTATTTTGATGAGGATTGCATTGAATCTACAAATCACTTTAGGTAGTATGGACATTTTAACAATGTTGATTCTACAGATCCATGAGCATGATGTGTTTTTCCATTTGTTTGTGTCATCTGTGATTTCTTTCACCAGTGTTTCATAATTCTCCTTTTAGAGATCTTTTACCTCCTTGGTTAAGTATATTCCTAGGTATTTTATTTTCTTTGTAGCTATTGTGAATGGTATTGAGTCTTTGATTTGATTCTTGGCTTGACAGTTATTGGTATATAGAAATGCTACTGATTTATGTACATTGATTTTGTAACCTGAGACTTTTCTGAATTTATTTATCAATTCCGGAAGTCTTTGGGGTTTTCTGGATACAAGATAATATTATCAGTAAAAAGTGATAGTTTGACCTCCTCTTTCCTGATTTGAATACACTTTATTTCTTTCTCTTGCCTGATTGCTCTGGCTAGGACTTCCAGCACTATGTTGAATAGAAGTGGTGACAGTGGGCACCCTTGTCTTGTTCCAGTTTTTAGGGGGAATGTTTTCGACTTTTCCCCATTCAGCATGACGTTGACTGTGGGTTGGTCATATGTGGCTTTTTATAATTTTGAGGTATGTTCCTTTTATGTCCAGTTTGTTGAGGGTTTTTATCATGAAAAGTTGCTGTATTATGTTGCCTTTTATGCATCTATTGAGATGATCATATGGTCTTTGTTTTTGCTTTGTTTATGCTGTGAATCACATTTATTGATTTATGTATGTTGAACCATCCTTGCATCCCTGGGATGAAGCCCACTTGGTCATGGTAGATTATTATTATTTTTTTGATGTGCTGTTGAATTCAGTTTGTTAGTATTTTAGTGAGGATTTTTGCATCTATACTCATAAGAGATATTGGTCTATAGTTTTCTTTTTTTGTTGTGTCCTTTCCTGGCTTTGGTATCAAACCGATACTGGCTTCATAGAATGAGTTGGGGACAATTCCCTCTTTCTCAATATTATAGAATAATTTCTGTTGTATGGGTACCAGATCTTCTTTGTAGCTCTGATAAAATTCAGCTGTGAATCCATCTGGTCCAGGACATTTTTTTGTTGGAAGGTTTTTTATTACTGTTTTAATCTCACTGCTCATTAATGGTCTGTTTAGGAGTTCTATTTCTTTCAGTTTGAGTCTTGGGAGGTTGTGTGTTTCCAGGAATTTGTCCATTTCCTCTGTGTTTTCTAGTTTATGTGTGTAGAGATTTTTGTAGTGTTCGTGGATGATGTTTTGCATCTGTGGTGTTAGTCATAATGTCTCCTTTTTCATTTCTGATTGAGCTGATTTGGGTCTTTTCTCTTCTGTTCCTTTGTTAATCTATCAAGAGGCCTGTCGATTTTGTTTATCTTTTCAAAGAACCAACTTTTTGGTTTGTTGATCTTTTTATTATTCTTTTTTTTCTGTTTCATTTAGTTCTGCTCTGACTTTCATTATTTTTTTTCTGCTGCTGGCTTTGGATTTGGTTTGCTCTTCCTTTTCTTGTTTCTTGAGATGTGACTAATGAGGTTGTTAATTTGTGATCTTTCTTTCTAGTTCTTTTTTAAAAGTTGTAGTGGCCCAAATATTCACAGGATCCCTAGATTATATATAAATAATTAGAATATTTTTAACCTACATTGTCTATAACCTAAATATTTCATTGAGTAACCTAAATTTTTATAAGACCTGAATTCAAGAGTGTGGGAAATAAATGCTAGAGTAAAGGGCATTGAATGTAAAATTCCAGCAATGACAGGTTGTGATGGTAGTTTGGCCCAAGTCTTCTGAATAAAACCAAGGGTTTGATTGAAACAACTGTTCATGGAAAGCACAAATGCATTTTTAT
This sequence comes from Cheirogaleus major, assembly GCA_963574435.1. NCBI lineage: Eukaryota > Metazoa > Chordata > Mammalia > Primates > Cheirogaleidae > Cheirogaleus > Cheirogaleus major. The sequence continues at coordinate 12,462 of CAUYPO010038093.1, read as the reverse complement.
GGTGTATAAAAAGAAAATCACAGCCTCAGGCACCTGTGAAGAGCTGGCCCCACAGATCATTCATTAAGGACATTTCTTGCTAACCTCCCATAGCAAGGATGTGCAAATTGTACCTATGTGTAACACCTAAAACTAAAGCATGTTTGATTCCACACTAATAATGAATTATAAGTTTATCTTACAGGTAACAGAACTGGAGGTGAGACAGAATCAGGCATTCTTCCACCTACTCAGGGACATCTACATAATTGATGCTTCCTTCACTCCCTTATTTTATGTAAAACGTAGATTTCTTGGCCTCACAAGAATGTAGCCACTACCTCATCAACCCCTCTTCCCCCCTGCCTTTTTCCCTCTCTCTGTAAATGTTGAAGATTCCAACCTACCCTTCACAAAAAACAGCCACAGCTTGTCTGCAGTTAGTGTTTTTTCCCTGGGCACATCCGCAAAATCTTGGCTTGATAAACCTCCATCGATTGAGATTTTTGCCTCAGTCATTTGTTTGAGTTGACAGGTATCAAGTAGATTTAAAATTACTGTAAAACTCAGGGCTGCTTTGAGTTCAATTCTCCCTCAAATAGCCATTTCTCATTTTCCATTTGTTTACTGCTTCTTCAGTCCTCTTTGCCTCACTTCCCTGTGTTTAGTAAAATGAATCTAGAGCCTCTGAATAATTAGAATAAGAACCAGACTGCATTAATCTCCAAAAATGGAACTGCTATGGTCTGGTTTCTGTGAAATTATTTAAGTTCTATTTTCTAAAACTAGAAACTTGAGAGTCTTTATTAAAACACTCAGCTGCTAAATTTCAGGCCTGTGTGCGTGTATTGTGGGCAACCCAAAGTCAAGTGCCAGGCACATTCCTGGGTGAGTTTGCAATGTTACGGAGAAACCAGCAGAAAGAAAATCACCTCCCAACATGGCCTAGGAATAAGGAACAGGAGACGAAGGGCAGAGCTGCGAACTCAGTGACAGGGCCCTCTTGGTTGGGCAACTCTTCATCAAGGAACACCAGGCTCATGACTGGGAGTTGGTCCCCCATATCTGCTGGGGCCCAGGAGAGGACTGGCTGAGCTAGAAGTGGATCAATACAGAGGAGGTGACACAGGGTCCCCATGAATCTTTTCTGACCATCTTTTGGGTCATACAGAGCTGCATGACGGTGGTACCAATTTTAATTATTAGGTGATGGAACGAATGGGCTTATTTAACAAGTAACTATATCTAGTTAGCTGTCCCTGTCCCTGTAGGGGAGGGGAATATCTCCCTTTAACCTCTGAGGATCTGATAACTGAGTCTATGAAATAAACCAACAATATGCAGATTAATAGGAGAAAAGTTATACAAATTTATTGTGTAAACAGGGGCATCACAAGAGGAAAAAAAAGTAGATAACCTCAAAGCCAGGGAGAATTAGGAGCTTATATATACCTTCTTCACAGGGGACAGGGGAGGGGGGATGGAGGTAACTTAGGGGAGAGTAAGTGATTTGGGGGAAAGATGAATGGACCCTCCTAAGAATAGATGATGGTTTGCCGCAGAGTCTGTCTGGGTGTGGTGCTGAGTTCTAGTCTCCTCTCCTGTGATAAGACTTACTCTTCTCTGGTTGATGAAACTCCTGGAGAAGGGATTGGTGACAACTGAGTTCCTTTTGGAGGATCTGTCTTTAGAGAGATAAGGGGAGTTCAGAGAAAGCCTGCATTTGTTGCTTTTCAAGTGCCTTTGGCTATTATATAATGAAAGTGATCAACATACCAAAGTGGCATATTTGGGGGTGGCATTTTCTGAACTTCTGCACCCTGTCCCTCAGCTGTGCCATTTCAGCATGTGCACCTGCTGCCACTGCTGGCTCTTTGTCTGCAGACTGTCTCTGTATGCTGGAGCCCACAGCACACTGCAGGACAGAGGGCCTGGGGATTAACACATGCGTCTTCTCCTAGCAGCTTTTGGCCATAACACCCTTGCTCCCTTATTCTGCCGGAGTAGAGATAGCTCCTAGGCACATATTTTGCCCTGTTTCCTAAGTTCCCTAGCAGGATTAAGCCACAGTTGCCCACCATGGTAACTGGCTCCTGATATACCCAATACACCCTTTATTGCCCTCATCCCTTCCCAGCCACACTTCACTTCTCCACAAGAGTTTTTGGGGATCTCCTCCCAAATAGACCACTTGCACTTGAATCCTTGTCTCAGGAAAGGCTTCTGGGGGAACCCACATCAAAATAGCATCTATATTCCAAAAGTTTCTCCTTCATCTGTAGAATAATACTACACATGCCCGGGCTGCCATATGTCTGTGTTCATTCATTAATTCATTGACTCATTCCCTTTGTCAAAAAAATATTGATTGTCTATTTGATGTAAAATCACTGAGCCAGCTGCTGCAAAGACAGGAGTAAACAGACACAGGCCCTGCCTCCAGAGTAGCCTGTCCTATAGAAACAATGTGAGCCACATGTGTGATTTAAAGAGAAATAAAAAGAAACCCAATATGTCTAAAATACTATCATTTCGCTGTGTACCAAGTATTTGGAATCCAGTGTTCATTTTCCATTTGCAACTCTGCTGGATTTGAACTAGCCATAGTTCAAGTGCTCAGTAACCACATGTGGCCAGAGGCTACCGTATAGAATAGCCCAGCTCTGGAAGTTCACTCTAGTGAGGATGGAGGAGGAGGAAGCCACTTCAGAGGTGGTCAAACAATAGGGCAGTAGTCACCTAAATAGTTGTTTGTCCAACTTGGTGTGTGTCTGAATCGCCTGTAGAGCTAATGAGGGACCTGGAGTCCAAGGCTCATGGAGATAGAGGGCCTAGGCCTTGTATTTTCACGGAGTTCCCCAGACGATCTTGTAACAGAGGTAAAGATCTGGAAAAGGGCAACAAAATGTTTTACAAATTGTCTCTTTAAAACCCCCTACCCTTTTTGGGAATTAAAACCTGCATTCCTGCCTGAGGCCAGTAATCAAAGGGGCACAAAAATGTTCTTTGCTGTTTGTTTTCTAGTACCTTAAACCACAGGCGTTGGCTCAACAGAATTGTCTGGACAAGGGTCACAAGACCATGGTCACCTGCAATAAGGTCCACTGAAACCACCAATTATGTTCAACAACAATAGCCTGAAGCCACAACATGTGATGCCCAACCACTGAAACCCCCCTTTAAAAGGCCCTGGTTTTCTGCTTAAAGGCAGGATGGTGGTCTTTTGAGACACTAGTCTGCTGCCCTCCCCATTGCTGGCAAATTAATACACTTCTCTTTCCTTTTTCTCAAACCACTTGTCTTCATTCTCACTAATTCAGCCTCGGGAGCAAGTACCAAGGTTTCAGTAACAATCTGTATACACAGTTTGACCACTGCTGCCCTGCTTCACTCCCTAACCCAGTCTCCTCACTGTCAGCTTTTTATGTAAGGCCTTCTGCCCCAACTTGCTGGCGTCTTGGATATACCTGGGGAATGTTTAAAAGTACTGATTCCTGGGTCAGTAAAAATTGTGATTAAGTGATAAGAAGTGAGGCCAGACTACCAAGATATTTCAAGTCTCCCTAGCTAAGGTACAGTCAAATTTGGGAACCACTGGTGGGTAACCAAACAACACATACTTTGGGTGTCCAGTTTTGTAAAAATATCTGTATGCATGAGTGCCACAAGGAAGAATCTTGAAGGATATGGATACCTATCCCATCCCGAAAGATGTGAGTGAGTATGAATATTCTTTATGTTCTTTTTCTTTGTCTCTATTTCCTGATTATTCTTTCCTAACTGTGTGTGGCACTTGACACAAAACATAATAAAATAAAATCCAATTAAAGGAACAATGTAAAAATTGGATCTAAATTTATTTGGAGTTTTTGTTTAGGCTTTGCTTTGAATTTTCAGCCTATGATCATCGGCTTTTGGGTAATGTTTCCATAAGTGTTTAGTTTGGCCTTGAATTGAATCTTTGCCTTCTGAAAGGATGGCCCTGGCAGGCTGGTAGAAACCCACTGGAGGGGATAAGATGGAGGTAGAGAAACCTGTTAGGAAGTTGGTGTTTCCAGTGAGTGGGCTCTTCAGGGCTGGGCCAGATGTAAGGGTGGGCCTTATTACTCTCATTCCTGGACCTCCAGTCAGGAGGGCCTTCTGGTTAAGGTCCTGACACCTACTCAGCAGCTGGGTGTTGTAATGCTTTTTTCTGGGTTTGGGCTGTTAGTGATAGAGGAAAAAAAAAGAAACCCTGAAATGTCAGGCTTTGGCTTCGGGCATAAACCAGCTTGCATTTAAATTAAATATTGAGTGACTCTAAGGCTAAAAACATTGATCTTCTCTTAGACCAGTTGCATTTATATCTGAATAGTCAAATTCAGAGGTGCTAAATTTTGTGTGTTTGTGTAGATAATCCCTGATGCCTGATGTTGATCTGTGCACATGAGACCAATCATATATCATTGAAATGGAGTCAGGTCTTGTATTTTAGCTGCTGTGTAATGTGTTAAGTGTTTCAGCGAATTCATGGAAGTCACATAATGCATTTATAAAGTTGACTTTGACAAATTGAAATAAAATGAAGCTTAAACTGTTGCTAACTTTTAAAAGTTGTCTAAACGGTAATTTGTTCTGGTCTTACAGAAATGACAATTTTAAGTCAGAAGAAGGGGCAACATTGTCATTGTTTGGTTTTTGTGTCTTTCCTTGGTTTTTAGATCCGTGTTTATATGTAGTGCTTTGCATTTCTTTCCCAGTGAACTTGACCTGAAACTCTTTAAAGCGGTCAAATGCTAAACTTCTTTTAGCACCATACAAACTGGTTTCATTCTTCCAAAACAGGTTTTTGCTTTGGAGTATAAAATGACAAGGGAAATGCATGTAGCCAAGATCCTTATTTGAGACCATTACAAGATTCAGACTTGTCTAGACCTGTCCGATGAGTGGGGGGAGGAGGCAGGTCGTTAAGAGGTTAAAGAAGTTATTTGCATGAGCTAATTTGCATTGGGCCTGTTTTTTGTTGTAGGAGAGGTAGGGACCATTATCATGTGCCTGGGGGAGAGAGGAGAATAGGAGGGCATTTTGGTGCTGGCTCTGGAGGAGGCACAGGTGCAGAGTGCCAACCTGAAATAATCAAAAGGATCAGACTCTAGTTTGAAGAACGTTTATTCAAGTACAAGGGTTGAGGACTGTAGCCTGGGACACACTTCCAAGATGGCTTGGGGAGTGGTCCAGAGAACAAAACAGAGGCTCACATTTTTAAAGGAAAAACGGACAAATCAGGAGAGGGGGCGATTATAAAAGTTGTTCCTCAGGAATTCTCATTGGTTTACAGAAGTAATTGGCCAGTGATTGCCTATGCACTGTGGATCTGTGGGGTGTACGGCCTTTTATGGCTGCCTGGCCTCAGCTGTTCTAGAGCCCTGACAGCAAGTGGCTGCAAGAGGTATTTGCTCATCTCAAGAGGGAGTGAGACTGACTGCTGTGACATTCCTCGGCCACACTTTCTTCCCAGGCTTCAGAGAATGTATCACCAGGCTGTCACTGAGGCTTAGCACCCCGGGAGCATCTAAGAGAGCCTTGGGAACGCACTTTGACCTTCCTCTGGTGGGCACTGGCAGCAGGGAGTTCTCTGGGTGTCATAGAGCATTACAAAGAGACTGAGCAGAGAGGAAGAGTGCCTGGACGCGCCCCCTTGGGAAATGTGGCTGAGGGTCTGGTGTGGGAACTCCTAGGAGATGCTGGCAAGGACAGCCAGACATGACTTGTGACACGTTTTAGTGTTGTAGGAGGGTCAAGTCAGGAATGTGGGCTTTCTCCATTCATCCAATTCCATTTACACTCGTGTATGTTAAAGGCAAATTTAAACTGGAATGGCTTCCATTCAGGAATGCCTATTTACTTTAGCAACAGAAATGCTTCTTTAGCTGAATAAGTCTCTAGGTGGTGAAGGGGCTCCACACATTATTTCTAGTGAAGTCTTTGATTCATAGAAAGATTCTTAGAAGTCTTACACTACAGTGTGACAATAAACAAGCAATTGTTTGGATTTTCATGCAGGAAATGTCCTTGGCCAGCAATCATCCTTAGGACATTTTCAGAGATGCACGTGATTCTCAAAGAGGTCTTGTTTTGGGAATGCCTTGTAATTAGTTTCAAACTCTTACCAAACACCAGCCCAGGCCTATAATTTCTATGTAAACTGAGCTCACTGTTTGAGTCATACTATGTTCCTTTTTTTTGCTCAAGATTTGCCATCCATTAAATAAAAACAAAAACCTTCTCTGGTTTTACAAAATAGACAGCCACCTGAAATTGCAGGAGGGAAGAGCCAGTTTGCACAATGTGGGAGGCATGTTGTGCTGGGAAAACCTGGAGACTCAGAGTCAGGAGGAGTGGGCTCTTCCCCTCACTCCTGTTCCCCTGAGCAGGCACCCTTGTGAGTCTGGATTTCCTTTCTTATAACACCAGGTGGTTAAACCCAGGTTCATATTCAAAAACTACTTGTTGAGTTACAGATTCATGCCAAGGGTTTCCATAAACCTTCCCCAGCCCAACCACCACCATTTCCTTTTAGGACCATCTGGTTTCCAAGGTCCACTTCAGTCCTAATAGCTTTATATGTCTGGTAACTTATGTTTTAAATTCTTCTGTAAGAAACTTACCTGGTGTGTAACAAAAATGAAAATGTCTCTATCGTTTTCTTGATTTCAACTTGCCAATTATAAACATTCATACAACACAGAATTTATAAATAAAAATCACGCATAAGCATATCTCCCAGCAATACCCACAGTCCACATTTTGGTGTATTACCGGTAGCATCTAGACCTGTTTCTGTGGAGTCTCATACATATTTATTTTTCCTAGGGTGTTTTCAGAAGTCTTCCTCTCCATCTGGTTTTTTCTTTCATGTCAACATGAGATCTTTTCATATCAAGAAATACAGATCTAATCAGCATTTTCAATGACTTTAGACCATTTCATCGCATGGTTAAATCATAATTTATATAACTATTCCCTGTTGATGGACATTGAAGTTGGTTCCATTTTTTGCATGAAAGCAAACTAAAATAAATATTGTATATTCATCTTTGTGACTATATATCTCTGTTTCTTTATTTTTTTCCCCTTTAGGTAAATTCCTACAAGTAGAAATCCTGGTTTAAAAGATATCTGGAAGAATTGCACCAATTTACATTCTTACCAAATATTAATAATATAAAAATGCCCATATCTCTAAACTCAAATTATATTAGCATTATTGTCCTTTTAATTTTTTATAGATCATCAGGCAAAGATAACATCTTGTTTTATTTTTATTTCTTTGACTACTAGCAATGGTGAACATCTGTTTAGGTGTCTATTGACCATTTTACCTTTTCATTTGTAAACTATCTATACCTTTCCTCCATTTTTCTATTGAAATATGTATCTTTTTTATTGCTTTGTAAAGACTCTTTCTATATTAAGGATATTCTATGAATTATAATAAAGACCATACCCCTTTATTCTCAAATTACTCTCATTTTAAATTAAGGCTTAATTCATCCATTAGCAGATCACTTATAAAATGAACTTTTGAGGCATGTTGGGAAGAGTTGATTGCTCAATGTAGAAGCTCAAATCTTATTTTCTATGGCAAATTAATTTATTCTTCAAATTTCATTTTTTAATTTTTCTTTAATTTCGCTCCCACTTTCTATACAGAACCCTTTCTGAAGCCCCTGGCTCTCACTTCAGCTCCCCAAAAGTGAGGCTATTAAGGTGCTCAGTGATTAGAAGATTTGAACATTTTGAAAGAGAAGTGGGTGTTGACAGCACATTATTGAAACTTGAAAGAGAGCCAGTGTGATATAATTTCACATTGGGAGCTGATCACTATGGCAACAAGGCACAGATTTTGAAAAATAAGGTTCAATATAATAGAATTAGAGGAGAAAAATTGATTAGAAAAAAAAAGTCTGCTTATCTTTTGTTTTACTTTCAGCTTGTTTATCACATGTTCCAAAAATCTACATTAGCACCCAAAAAAAATATTTCTTTTTCAAAAACAAGCACATTTTAATTATGTTTACATTGCATAAAGCCACAAAGAGAAAATACTTTTGTTTGTAATAATAGTGACAGTATCTCTTTGGAGTCTTTTATTTGAGAAGAAATAGTTTAATTTAAAATATATGCATAGCTTTGAATACTTATTTTTATTATTAACTTATTATTTTCATCTATTTATGTACTCAACCGAAAAACATTCATTGAGTCACTGTGCTAAAAATTGAGTATACAGTTGACCCTTGAATGACACAGGGGTTAGGGGCACTCCCCTGACAGTAGGAAATCCACATATAATTTTTGACTCCCCAAAAACTTAACTACTAATAGCCGACTGTTGACTTTACCAATAACATAAAGTCGATTAATACATTTTGTACATTATATGTACTATATACTGCATTGTACAACAAAGTAATCCAGATAAAAGAAAACATCATGCAGAAAATCATAAGGAAGAGAAAATATATTTACTATTCATTAGGTGGAAGTGGATCATCCTAAAGGTCTTCATCCTCATCATCTTCATGTTGAGTAGGCTGAGGAGGAGGAAGAGGAGAGATTGCTCTCATTCACTCAGGAGTAGCAGAGGCAGAAGAGATGGAGGAGGTAGAAGGGGAGGCAGGAGAGGCAGGCACCCTCGGAGTAATTTCTATTCAAAAAAATCCATGTATAAGTGGACCTACACAGTTTAAACTCATGTTGTTCGAAGGTCAACTGTAAAACATTGAGCAATTGGTGTCTATTCTCATGGAGGTTTCATTGTTTTTCGTTTTTTTTTATTTGAGACAGAGTCTCACTTTGTTGTCCAGGTTAGAGTGAGTGCCGTAGTGTCAGCCTAGCTCACAGCAACCTCAGTCTCCTGGGCTCAAGTGATCCTACTGCCTCAGCCTCCCGAGTAGCTAGGACTACAGGCACGCACCACCATGCCCGGCTAATTTTTTGTATATATATATATTTTTTTTTAGTTGGTCAATTAATTTCTTTCTATTTCTAATTTCTAGAGACGGGGTCTCACTCTTGCTCAGGCTGGTTTTGAACTCCTGACTTGGAGTGATCCGCCCGCCTTGGCCTCCCAGAGTGCTAGGATTACAGGCATGAGCCACCGTGCCCAGCCGGAGCTTTCATTCTATAGGAGATATTTTCCATATCTTTAAAAGCTCTTCAAACCACAAATTCAATGTTACAATTTTCCAATGCATGTATATGTGATAATTTATTTAATTATAATGTTATTGTTGGACATTTAGACTGATTTTAATTTTTCATTATGACAGATGATTGAGTGGTAAGCTTATCTGTATATTAACTTGAGTTTCTGGTTATTTCCTTAGGACTGTTTCTTAGAAGGGGAATTACTAGCTTCAAATACCCAAACATTTTTCTTTAAAAAAGAAAATTAGAACTCTAAAAATGATAAAATCATAGTCTTTCCAGTGAAAAGATCATCTTGTCAACAACACTGTTTCTAGAAATGCAGCATAGGTAGGCTAGGGCAATAAATTCCTTTATTTTATTACTGTCTCCTAAAGTAGATGTTGACTAGAATTTTGCTTTAGAAAACAAACCAAAGCTTAATAAAATGTCAAAATTCAATACTACTCAATGAATAGAGTCTTTGTTGAGAAGGTCATCTTTGATAAGAAAGAAAAAAGGTGTCAAATCTATGCATTAAGGTTGCATTTGAGGAAAAATACACAAACACAATCCAGGTTTGAAGTTAATTTTATTTCCTTAGGAGATTGGTCCCGAAGGTCAACAGTCAAATTAGTAATGTCAGAGTATAATGGTCTAAGAAGCTAGTTATGAGTCAACAGACTTATTGGTTTATCATCACTCATAACCATCACTCCTTGTGCTACTGATTGTGCCCCAGCAAAATTGGGATATTCCATTCTTATCCTATGAAGACTCTCCTTCTTCTATTCATTATATATGTCATTTTCCAGAATATAGAGTATTCATAATGGAATGAATTTTATTTGTTGAAAAGACATTTCAATTACATTTTACAAATCATCAGACCCACCAACATAGTATCTTACAGAATTTGCATCTGCAAGAACCCAAATTATAAATGCTGCTTCCTTTTGCTTGGCTCAAAACATATCTGCTCCAGGGAGTAGTTCTCAACAAACTCCACTTCTCCTTGAGGATGAGGTGAGAAGAAAACTGTGTAAGTGTTAGGAGCCTTGGGTGCTAGTCTTGGGTCTGCGTTTGTGTAACCTCATGCAAGTCACTTATTCTTTCTGCATTTGTGTTTTCTCACCTATAAAATAAGGAGGTTGTAGTAGATGATCTCCAGGGATGTCCAGTGGTCCTTCTGCTTCTTCTCATCTCCCCAGTATACACATGTGCACACACACAAGTATATGCTTTATTCCATCTTTACTTATTATCATGTGTTGCTTTGTAAATATCTTAAGAATCAAATCTGCATATGTTCTGTTTATGAATGCTGTCCATTCAGAATTGAAAGGTAAAGTTTTAATGGAAAAGAGTATCATCTCATCCTCCTTCCCATCTTCTTCCTCTTTCTGCTCCTGTACTTCCTCCTTCTTCCTCTTTGTATAGCTGTCAGTTCTCTGACGTGGCTTTGCCATGGTTTTGCTCAGTTAGGTGCCTAGAGCAGGACAATGCTGAATGACCTTGGGTAAGTCGTTTAAACTCTTTGGGCTTTGAATTCTGCTATGTCTTCCTTTTCAGACTAAACCCTCACGACTCTCTTACACACACACACACACAAGGTATACCACACAAAATTAACCCCTTTTCCCTCTTTGACATCTGGCTTACACATTCCCTCCTCCTGGAGCTCACACCTGTCCCTGTGTTGCCCTGCAGCCCTCCTGCATCTCTTGAGTCTACACTCTAAGGCCTGGTCCACAGAGCTCCCACAGCAAGCCTTCCTTGACACTCCTTGCAGGTCACGAGTGTATTGTGGTTCCAAACACCTACAGGCCCCTGTCCCTTTCTATCTCTAGCTCCAAACACATATTAGCAATAGACAAAAATATCAAAATATTAAATAAATAAATAATAAAGGTCATGCCTCCCCACAAACAAGACAAAGATCTTTCTCTAGACAGAAATACAAAGCAGTGAGCAGGCCTGAAGCAATAAGCCAGCTGGTGTCTGGGTCTGAGAGAACAGTTCAACTTCTGTGGGATGATTGAGGCCAAAATGCCCCATGAAGGGTGGGAGATTGAATCAGGCATGTGACCTGAAACTAGAGAATTCCACCTAGTCTATAGACAGAGGCTGAGGAAGTGCTGGTACTACTGGGATGGCAGTATTTATAAAGTTATATGCCGCAGTGGCAGGAAGGAGCAGATGCAACTTTACTTTAGAAAGGGGCTCAGGGGGTTATGGGTGGCCCAACCAATGCATCCCTGATATCCTCAATGCCACCTTCGTGCGGGAGCCCTGAGGTTCTCATACAAGGTCTGGTTCTCATTGGAGGCACAGAGGTGCCTTGTGGAGGAAATAGTACAGCTACTAGTGAGGAAGGCTAGTCTCAGAAAGTGTACTGCATTGCATTTACAATAGAAACTCCTATGCGTGATGAGCCCACAATCTCCAGTACAAAGTATATGAAGAAAGCTAATGCTAAAAGAGACAGATTAAGCTCAGCTTCAGGTAAGAAATTTACTCCCAAAGAAATGAAAATAATGGAGCAATCTGAAAATGACTTTAAAATAAGTATGTTTGAAATAATTTAAGAAGTAAAGGAATAAATAACATTCATTTAAGTCTTACAATAACTAGGATATGAAGTGTCATTTTATTCATGTGTTAAGAATCTGAGGCTTAGAATGATTAAGAAAGTAGCTCAGTGGGAGGCATCAGTCTTCAAGCTGTACTATAAAGCAATAATAATTAAATCAGCATGGTATTGGCACAAGAACAGAATCATTGATCTTTGGAAGAGGACTGAGATTCTAGAGATGAAACCATCTGCATATGGTAACCTAATCTTTGATAAAGCAGACAAGAATATACATTGGGGAAAAGAATCTCTCTTCAATAAATGGTGCTGGTAAGACTGGATAGCTACATGCAGAAGAATGAATCAGGATCCCTACTTCTCACCTCTCACAAAAATACACTCAAAGTAGTTAACAGACTTAAACCTAAGGCATGAAACCTTAAGAATCCTAGAAGAAAATGTTGGGAAAACCCTTTCAGACATCAGCTTAGGCAAAGAATTCTTGAAGAAGACCCCCAAAGCAATCACCGCAGCAACAAAAATAAACAAATGGCATCTGATCAAATTAAAAAGCTTCTGCACAGCCAAAGAAACTATCATTAGAGCAAATAGACAACCTACAGAATGGGAGAAAATATTTGCTCTCTACACTTCCAATAAAGGTCTGATAACAAGAATCTACCTAGAACTCAAAAGAATTAACAAGAAAAAAACAAACAACTCCATCAAGAAATGGG
>CAUYPO010038090.1:0-20739 GCA_963574435.1 Cheirogaleus major | reverse complement strand
TTTTTTTTTTTTGAGACAGAGTCTCACTCTGTTGCCCTGGCTAGAGTGCCGTGGCGTCAGCCTCGCTCACAGCAACCTCAAACTCCTGGGCTAAGGCGATCCTTCTGCCTCAGCCTCCCGAGTAGCTGGGACTACAGGCATGTGCCACCATGCCCGGCTAATTTTTTCTATATTTTAGTTGGCCAATTAATTTCTTTCTATTTTTTAGTAGAGATGGGGTCTCGCTCTTGCTCAAGCTGGTTTCGAACTCCTGAGTTCAAACGATCCGCCCACCTCGGCCTCCCAGAGTGCTAGGATTACAGGCGTGAGCCACCGCGCCCGGCAGTAATTGACTTTTGATTTGGCCTGAATGGCATTGATATTTTCAATAATTAAGATGCATATATTTAAGACATTATAGCTTTCTCTTCAAATAAATACCTTAAAATTTATAGACAGCTTAACTTCTTTGATCTAAGCACTAAATAGTCATTAAGTAATTAGCATTAAAGCTTGCCTGGATGAGAAGTGAGCCAAGAAAAGATACATTTCACCTCAACAGTATAGATAATGGTTTAGCCAACAGAATGTTGAAACCATTCACAACTATTTCAGAGCCTCAGTGAATGAAGCTGCTACTATGTGGTTCAGGGACAGACTGACAACAATAAAATGTTCTGAAGTGATAGAGAATGAATGAACAGGCTTTCCCACAATAACACCAGAGATGACACTCTTTTTCTTGGCTTTTCCCATCCCCTCAGTTAACCATCTTAAAATGACAACTGAAAACCAGACTTGTTCAAATAAGCAACTAATAACTCACATTGCCACCCTTTTTTCTAATATCAGTGGTATAGATAAATCCATGTATCAGACTACTATTTAAAAAGCCTTGGTTGCACTTATGTTTAATGTGTGACCTAGCATTTAAAAGTATTACAGCTAGGCTAACGGTTGTCAAATATTTACATTAAATCTCAAAAAGTAAAGATGCAAACAATTCCCCCCAAAATATCATCCTTTAAAATAATAATTAAGGCTGTGCATGGTGGTTTATACCTGTAATCTCAGCACTTTTGGAGGCTGAGGCAGGAGGATGGCTTGAGGCCAGGAGTTCAAGACCAGCCTTGGCAACATGGTGAGACTCTTGTCTCTACCAAAAAAAAATTTTTTTAAATCGGCTGGGCATAGTAGTCCATGCCTATAGTTCTAGGCACTCAGGAAGCTCAGCCTAAGAATTCCAGATTACAGTGAGCCATGATCTGGGCACTGCACTCCAGCCTGGGTAACAGAGTAAGAACCTGTCTCTAAAAAAAGAAAAACACTAAAAATAAATAAATAAATAAAATTATATATTCTGATTAACTATAATTCTATTTCTAATAGTTTTAAATGTGAAAAAAATCATATATATGGCACATGGCTAAAGCTTCAGGTACCATACTTTTAAGAAAAATGTCTTCCTATGGCCAGACACAGTGGTTTACATCTGTCATCCCAGCTATTTGGGAGGCTGAAGCAGGAGGAATCGCTTGAGCCCAGGAGTTGGAGGCTGTAGTGCACTTAGATTCTGCCTGTGACTAGCCACTACACTCCAGCCTGGGCAATACAGTAAGATCCCATCTCTTAAAAAAAAAAAAAAAAAGTTTCTTTCTCAGAAACTAAGGCTTTCTCCTGTGTCAAGTTGCTCAATATGTCAGAAAACTCTTGCACATACATACAGTTTTATCAACTCTCTTAATAGCTTTCATTTCTACAGAGCATGGCTTGTAATTTTTCTAACAAATTTTAAATTATTTTATGCATTCCTAAATAAGTAATACTGTTAATACTTTAACTTAAATGTCCTAATGCTGACATATTGTACATATGTATAGCATTGCTATTAGATGTTTTATACACTAATTATATGTAATTGCTTCCTATATTAAAAACTAACCCCAAAATATAAGATCTTTCTTCTTTAAAAAAATTAGTATAAAAATTACTATACTATAAAACTATTTTCTGATACATTTAAGGATCAGTTTTTTAAGCAGGTCATCTAGTCACTTTCCCTACCTTGCTCCAAAAGCATCAGTATGAATCATAACATCTTCATGAACTTTTGTCAAGGAAGTCCATGCAAAATGGTGATTAAGATATAGCTAGTTATAAATAAAAACTAAAATTTACAACTGCAAACCAAAAAGTAAACTATTAGTATGTCTGGCTAAGCTTACTTCTAAATTTTAATTCTAAAGGAGTTTTCTCCAAACAACAGGTGAACAGAGATTCCAATGAACATCAAAAAACACCACAGAAGAAAGTAAAAATCTGTTAACTTTCTTCCTGGTGAGCTACTCAAGAATGGAATGTCATTTAGAATAGAATGGTTCAAAACTGCAATGGCAGAGCATTAACTAATGTACTTGAAAACAAACAATCCAGTCCTCCCAGTCCACTTTCTTATTTTAGTCCTAGCAATGAAGTCACATAACTTGCACAGTGATATCAAGTCCTGCTGTTCTGTCCTCATGTCAGTGAACAGAGGCATTTCTCCTTTATTATATCTTTAAAAGGTGAAATCTAAGACTCTCTAGGGGTGTCTCATGCATCTGTTTCGGTCTCGTGCTCGTTGTTATTTATGAATTAACTACCAAGTAACTATGGAACAATAATGCTTAAAGAGAGGGCGAAAATCAAGCTTTAGGGTAACAATAACTGCCTCAACTAAAGGACCCTCCCAGATAATTCTCATTCATTGAGCACTTGCATAACTTGAAGTAGAGACTACATTTTTGAGGAAATCACACGAGTGCCAGGAGTTATTCCAACGCAAAGTACAAGCATCGCTTAAAAAGCTCCCTATCTTAATGTCAATGCGTAGAGGGAGCGAAGACCGTGAGCGCAAAAAAAATCCAGAAACCTGACCTTGCCCACAAGTCGAATAGTTCTGCACCCCTCCCCCTAGCTTTCCCGGGAGCCAGTTTAGGCAATCCCAATTGGTCAGTCTGCCTATCCCAGCACCTGCCTGGCAGTGACAAGGGGATCTCCAGGGAAGACAAGAGGGTCTGAAAGCAGGCAGCCTGGGAGACTGTGAGGCCCAGGAGGAAAGGAGTCGAAGAAGAAAGGGAGGAGAGGACCTGCAGACGGATGCGGTCAAGCGGTCAGCAGCTAATGGAGACACAGCTTGGGAGCCGACTGGGGAAAGGGGAGAAAGGTCTTAGGAGGGCCCAGGTGAGGGGAAGGGAAGAGGGCCGCCGGCAGGCAGCAGAAAGGGCAGAGCGAAGCGGCTGGGAGGCCTGGGGAAACGCGGAGAGAGGGGCTGCGGAGAGACGAGCTGTGAGGGGCGAGAAGGACCCAGACTGCAGGGGCAGGGGCTGCCGGGGCTGCAGGGGTCGCCGGGGACGCAGGGGCAGGGAAGACCCGGGCTGCAGCGGCCAGGCCGGGCGTGCGGACTCACGTTCTCCCACCAGCAGGATCCGCACGTCTTTCTTCATGTCGGCAGCTCGCAGGGGCCGGCCGCGGCCCGCACGCATGGAGTGGACTCCTCTGGCCGGGTGCGCCCACTCCACGGCGGCGCTCTCCTCGCGCTGCCGGCGCCACCTGCCAGCCTCTTCGGCCGCCGGAGCCCGCCGCGCCGCCTACTCAGCTGCTTCCCCGCACCGGAGCCGGGACAGCGCCGGCTCCGCCTCCTCCGGCCCAGCGGGCGGTGGCGGGGACGACGGCGCGCGGCGAGGGACATGCGCTTCCGGAACGCGAACGCCCTCCGGGTCGGAACCGCGCTCCCGCAGTCAGACTCGCCGCCGCGCCCAGGCGGAGAGCCTCACCCACCTTCCCCTGGGCACAGCGGCTGGGGGCACGCTTTGGGCGGGCCCATAATTTGAGTGACACATTCCCTAGTCTAAACACATTTATTTTACGGATAGGGGCAGGAGAAGTTTCTTGTCCAAGATCACATAGCTAGAGGTTGACTGACTCAGAGCAAGGATCTAAGAATGGTCTCACCAGACTATAAATTCCAGGAGGGCAGCCACCTGCCTACCTGGTTTTCGGCTGTATCACCACTGTGTTGGACGTTGCCCTGAGAAAATGCTGGATCAAGGAGGATGACTGGCTCCCAGGGTCGGGCCCTTTCCCACTCCCCAAAGCTCATCACCTGAGTTGCATTTTGCCTGTGGTGCTTATAAAATATAATTATAAAGTAATGTTAGTTGTTATACTGTGTGAACAGACTCATTTCCTTGTAACCAAACTAAGTGACTTTCTTCTGTCTACGTGGCTTATTTTATGGCAGGGTCTTCTGATGCTTCTCTTGACTGAGGCTGACCCAGCCTAATGCTACACACAGAGGCGGCCCTGGATAATAAACTCTGATTTTCCTAACATTGCCTTAATGTTCTCCTGACCCTCTCCATCTGGAGGAATTTGTTGCTACATCCCTAATGCTTGGCACACAGTGGGAAATAAATAAGTAAATAAATTATATATATACATATATATTGAAGTAATGAGGAAGCACTATCTGTGCATAATGTACCTTTTTTCTATCTTAAATATTATATAATGAATTTTTAAAGAGAATAAAATGTGCATAATACCAATCTCCCTCTATCCTAGGAGAAGCCATGTGGTCTCCCGCAGCAGTTAAGAGCTGCTGGCAAATTTCCAGGGTTTGAATCCAGATTCCATCATGCCTAATAGCTACATGATCTTGAGTAAGTTCTTTTACTTCTCTCAGCCTGTTCCTCCTTCTGTAACATGGCAATAATGATAATAATACCTACCCCGTAAGGTGGTTGTGAGGAATAAATAAGATAATACACATCAAGCATTTGGTACAGTGCCAGGGTCACAGTGTGTGCTCTACTGATCTCAGCTATCATTATTATCATAAAAGTTCACTGAAAAATTGTACTGCACAGGTTTTGAGGCAAACATGTTGTGTTTGCTACAATATTTCACCATCTTAGTTATATGATGTCCCAAAGGAGCATAGGAGAGTAAGCCCTTTCATAAACCATTCTGGCTAGTTGCAGTGGCTCATACCTGTAATCCCAGCCCTTTGGGAGGCTGAGATGGGAAGATCGCTTGAGGCCAGGAGTTCGAGACCAGCCTGGGAAACATAGCAATACCCTCATCTCTATAAGAAATTTTTTTAAAAAATTAGCCTTGTGTGGTAGTACACACCTGTAGTCCCAGCTACTTGGGAAGCTGAGGCAAGAGGATCACTTGAGCCCAGGAGTTCAAGTGAGCTATGACTGGGCCACTGTACTCCAGCCTGGGCAAGAGAGTGAGACTCTGTCTCTAAAAAGAGTAATTAATTTTTAAAAAAGCAACCCATTCTGTCCCTGTCCATGACAGGATAGGATAAGGACAGAGATGAGAAAGACACACTCCTTGTTCACTGGGAGATAATGAGGTTATATTCCAAGATGATGCAAGATGCACACAAGGTGCTTTAGTCTCCCTCCTCCTACCCATACCTCAATGAGTGGAAATGTGAAATTCAGGAGGCTTGATTACCTAATCTTTCAGGGAAAAGTATTCCTCAGAATTTTAATGTTACAAAATGTTTAGGTTAGAAGAACTCCTATAGAGTACCTTTTCAATTCCTTTACTCTGTAGGTAAGAAAAGCAAGGTCCAGGCCAGGCATGGTGGCTCACGCCAGTAATCCTAGCACTCTGGGAGGCTGAGGCAGAAGGATTGCTTGAGGCCAAGAGTTTGGGACCAGCCTGAGCAAGAGAAAGACCCCATCTCTACAAAAAACAGAAAAAATGAACAGGGCATAGTGGCACTTGCCTGTAGTCCCAGCTACTCGGGAGGCTGAGACAGGAAGATGGATTGAGCCCAGGAGTTTGAGGCTGCAGCAAGCTATGATCATACCACTGTCCTCTAGCCCAGGTGACAGAGCAAGACCCTGTCTCAAAAAATATGTAAATAAATAAATAAAATAAATTATGAGGGAAGTGACTTCTGTACACCTCTCTGAGCCTGAGGATAGAGCTTCACAATGACACACACTGCAGCAAAACATAAGCCAGAGAATAGAGTTGTTGGCAGTAAATTTACTGTTGGGATTTAATAGATTGATTATATTAAATAGATTGGCTAAGGCCAAGAGGATAGATTGGAGTCTAGAAGGCACTGATGGAATTTTCCTCTAGAGTGCTAGGAAGTAGCTCTGCCCTCACTATACAGGTTTCATGCCTCCTCAACTGTGCAGGGGGCATTGGGAAGTCAGAGCAAAATACTTTTGGCAGGAGATAAGAGGATCCATCCTTTATGCATATCAACAGGGAAACTTGCAACACAGCCTCTCTGAGTCTCTGGACAGCAGAACACCCAGGGCCAGTGGGCAGGCCTGCTGGGTAGACAATATAGTATGTGTGGAATGACTGACATTGGGTGGAACAAGGGCCCATGTCTGATTGGTAACTTAGACACAGTCCCAGGCAGAAGGCCAAATAAGAGTAGATCTGGCATCAGTCCCACTCTTCAGACCCATCTATCTTTGGTCTCTCAAGTTAAACTCAGAGCAGCATCCATTGTCTGCCTGTTCTTCATTTTTGTCTCCCATTCCTTCCAGGACGCCTTCCTCCTTTTCCTACCACGTGCAACTCTGGTGGAGCGGAAAGGTCCAATGCCTTAATACCAGGTAAATACTGAATTTTATCTTGCCTTTTAATGCACTTGTTCTTGGCTCATTGTTTAAACATCCATGTCCTCTACTAGTCACAAGGGTCGATCTCTAGAGGACATGGATTCTGTTTGCTTGATTTGGCTTGAAGGTACATCACTCAGCACAATTACTTATTAAAAGACTTTTGATTATAACTAACTGTGTTGAAAGAACATTTCCAGACAAGAGCCTCATCTGTTGATGAGGTTGCATCCAGTTTTCCTTTTCATTTCCTCAAGTTCCTTTCAGATACACTGGAAAACAAATACCCTCAATTAAGAAATAATTGGTATTGAAAAGCCTCCCTGACCATCCTCTCCCCAAATGGCCTAAATTCCCTGTGGAGTGGTTAAGAGCATAGGCTCTGCAGTCTACATTTTATCTCTAATATTTTGCTAGCTGTGCAACACTGGGCTAATGACATAACTTCTCTGAAAAATATAAACCTCATCTGCAAAATGGAGCTATCTCATAGGGCTCTTTTGAGAATAAAATAAAATAACACAGGTAAAGCATTCATCACATTCCTTGCCACACAGTACATGCTAATGTATCAGCCTTAACAGCTGTATTTTAAATTTGCAATTTTAAATTTGCATTATCTTTCCAAGGCAAATTGATTAGCCTGTCCACCACATTGTAAACTCTGAAAGGCAAAAATGCATTTAATTTTTAATCACTTTAGAGACATTAAAATTTTTGCTGACTTATATATATAACAACCAGGGATTCTCAAAATTTCTTAGGCCACAGGCTATTTTTGCAAAACAAAAAAAAATTCTATACAATAGTACATTTATAGTTTCTGTTTACTTCTGCAAACAAATCACCAGAATTAAATATATTCCAAGAAAATAATTCAAAAGAAGAAATATATATAGATAGATATGATATATATATTCAGTCTTCCCTATCCACAGGTTCTACATCCTTGCATTCAACTAGCTAGGGATGGAAAATACAGTGTTCTCAGAATTCAGAACCCGTAGTAACAGAGGGCCTGCTCTTCATATCTGCAGGTTCAGCAACTGCAGGATTCGAGCATTTTGGTATCCATGGGGGTCCTGGAACTAATCCCATGTGGATACCAAGGGATGGCTCTGTATGTGTGTGTGTATACTGTATTTTTACTGTACCTTTTCTACGTTTAGATATGCTTACATACACAAATACTTTGTTATAATTGCTTACGGTATTCAGTACAGTAACATGCTGTCCAGGTTTGTAGCCTAGGAGCAAAGGGGGACAGTCTTGTGAGACTGAGCCCTTAACCTTTGGCATCTCCAGGTAGATAGTGTCAAACCTGAATTGAATTAAAGGGCACCCAGCTGGTGTCTGCTGCAGAATTGCTTACTTGGTGGAAAACCCACACACTTGGTGGAAAACCCACATACATCCAGCGTCAAAAGTGTTGTGACTATGTAAGAGAATAGGAAAAAAATTTTGGTTTTTTTCCTGATATCTCAGATATATTTTGTTTATACCAACACTACACAATAGTAAAAAAAATAGAAAAATGTACAGTTGTAGGGTAATAGCTAAATTATGACAGAATGATTAGAATTTTTATAATCATTAAAATTAGTGACTATTAATGATATGGTAAAGTATTTATAAAATGAGTGAAAAAATAGTCATATATGCAATTATGACTATGTAAAAACTATGTGATATATTCATTTATGCAACTTTAACCCTCTATACTTTTTAAATTTTGAACTTTTACAAGCATTCACGTGTCACTTGGGTAATTAAAAACTATTGGATGGGCCAGATGCAGTGACTCACGCTTATAATCCTAGCACTTTGGGAGGCCAAGGTGGGAGGATTGCTTGAGGCCAGGAGTTTAAGACCAGCCTGGGCAATAGTGAGACCTTGTTTCTACAAAAAAATTTTTAAATGAGCTGTACATGGTAGTGCATGCCTGTAGTCCCGGCTATTCAGAAGGCTGAGGCAGGAGGATCGCCTGAGCCCAAGAGTTTGAGATTACAATAAGCTATGATCATGCCACTGCACTCTATCCTGGGAAACAGAGCAAGACTCTGTCTCCAAAAAAAAAAAGAACCTAATGGTTGTACATAAATATATAAATATTAGATGATGATAGCAGTACAAAGAAAAAAATATGTTAAATATTATGAATTAATTTTTAGTACAACCATCTTTTATAAATTTTAAAGTTAATTTAATAATTACATCCTTTAAACAAGATAAATAGAAATATTTAGAATGTTAGCAATGCTTTAAGCGAGATATTAATGTAGGATATCATGTTTATTAAGTTATTCAGCAAATATTTACCAAGTTCTACCATGTGCAAGGTGCTGTGCTAGATTCTAGGGACATAGTAATGAACACAGATTTATTAAGAGAGGCAAGTTGTGAACAAGAAAGTTCATCTTTAGGCATCCATATTTCTTCTCACCAGAATCCTCCAAATGATTCCCTATCTACCCAAACTGCCCCTTTCAAAAACCATTTATAAGAGGTGTATCTCATAATCTACATCTCTACCTTCTCGGTCCTCACCCCATCTATAGCCCAAATCGGCCTGGCCCGTGGGACAGTGTCCCATTCCTTCTAGCAATCCCTCCCCCCCCCACTTAGCTGTGTTAGTAGATGACCTCCCAGGCAACACAATGCTTTAACCCAGCAAAAATGCAAATATCCCCAGAAAGTCCCTAGGAAAGTGAGCAGCCTTCTTGTCCCTGCTTCTGCTATTATGGGTCAGCTTTGATCTGATCTAAACTTGCTGCGTGCACACATTATCATGTTAAACACAGTGTCAGTGAAAGATGCCAGTCCCAGTAGAAACCAGTTCTGTATATACACTCTGGGAAAA
Organism: Cheirogaleus major; assembly: GCA_963574435.1. Lineage (NCBI taxonomy): Eukaryota > Metazoa > Chordata > Mammalia > Primates > Cheirogaleidae > Cheirogaleus > Cheirogaleus major. Next base: position 11,250 of record CAUYPO010038090.1, on the reverse strand, counting down.
TACAGTTTTCAACTGTGACTTCTTTCTGAACAAGGGGAGGACACGATAGGCAAAGCAAACTGGAGATGCAAAAGTACATGGTATGCCAGGCGTGGTGGCTCGCACTTGTAATCCAGCTACTCGGGAGGCTGAGGTGGGAAGATCGCTTGAGCCCTGGAGATTGAGGCTGCAATCAACTGTGATTGTACTACTGCACTCTAGCCTGGGCAACAGAGCAAGACCCATCTCTTCAAAGAAATTTTTTTTAAGTATACAGTGTGAGGCAAAGCAAGGTAGCCAAGGTCAAGGGAGAATAACAGGAAATGACAGTCCCCAAATAAGGACGGGGGCAGAAAAGAGTAGAGAGGTAGGGAAGCTGAATGTGAAAACTGGTGAGTCTTAACCAGAGAAGTAACATAATCTGATTTGTGCTTTGGAAAGTTCATATTAGCAGGAATAGGAGAATAAATAGAGAAGGGGTTCTGACTAGAGCTAGAGGGGCTCTATGATATTGTGAAATGTATGCAAGGGAACTTCAAAAAGTTCATGGAAAATGCATATTATGAAAAAACCATGCACGGATTTCAAAAAATGTTTGCACCAAAATAAATTCATATTAACTTGTTATAACATGTCTGAATAGGTTCTAGTTTGAGGCACTAAGAAGGATAAGACATCAGTTTGAAAAGATCCCCCATTAGAGCAACATGAATTCTGCTAAAATTGAAGTAAGAACAAACATTAAATTTATGGGGAAGCTTGGGTGGAAGAATGGGGAAATCATTGATGCTTTACAAAAAGTTTATAGGGATAATGCACCAAAGAAACCAGCAGCTTACAAATGAATAACTCATTTTAAGAAGGGACAAGATGATGTTTTGTTTGTTTGTTTGTTTTGAGACAGGGTCTTGCTCTGTCACCCAGGCTAGAGTGCAATAGCGTCATAACAGCCCCCTGCAAACTCCGGGGCTCAAGGGATCCTCTCACCTCAGCCTCCTGAGTAGCTGTGTCTACTGGCATGTGCCCCCATGCCCAGCTAAGATGATGTTAAAGATGAAGCCTGGGCCGGGCATGGTGGCTCACGCCTGTAATCCTAGCACTCTGAGAGGCCGAGGCGGGAGGATTTTTTGAGCTCAGGAGTTCGAGACCAGCCTGAGCAAGAGCGAGACCCCGTCTCTACTAAAAAAAATATAGAAAGAAATTAGCTGGACAACTAAAAATACATATAGAAAAAATTAGCCGGGCATGGTGGCACACGCCTGTAGTCCCAGCTACTCGGGAGGCTGAGGCAGGAGAATCGCTTGAGCCCAGGAGTTTGAGGTTGCTGTGAGCTAGGCTGATGCCACGGCACTCTACCCTGGGTGACAGAGTGAGACTATGTCTCAAAAAAAAAAAAAAAAAAAAGATGAAGCCTGCAGTCACAAACCACTCACGTCAATTTGCAAAGAAAAAATACACCTTATTCATGCCCTAATTGAAGAGGACTGGTGATTAATAGCAGAAACAATAGCCAACACCATAGACACCTCAACTGGCTCAGGTTACACAATTCTGATTAAGAAATTAAAGCTGAGCAAACTTTCCAAAAGAGGAGCCAAAAGTGATAACCACTTTCCCTGCTATCAGGACTCCCATGCTTTGGCTCTAGTTTGGGGAAATCATGTGGCCAGCAGATAAACCCCACACTCATGGGGGCCCCATTATTCAAATTGAGAGGATGATATTTAACCAAAGAACCTAAAGAGGCTAAAACCATGGACTCCAAATTCTGAATCTTGGCACAAAAGACAAACATCAAGATAACTCTGGGTGAGAAGATAAAAGCTCCATGATGCCAAAAAGTGAGGGCAGAGAACCTCTTAATGGTCACCTGGCACAAAGAGAGAAGCCCTGTCTCTGCTTAGACAACCCAAGGCCACAGTAGTAACTGGGGATGACCACCAACAATCAGATAAAAAGAGTACCTTGTGACTTTAGGGCTAGCTGTGTCCCATCAAAGTGGAAGGCCAGGTCCTGGTCTCAGCGTGGGACCTTATCAGAGGGTAATAAGAAAGAAGGTTAGAGACTTGAGGGTGGGAAAACTTGTTCTGGTCCCAGCTACCATGACCAGCTGGTTGGCCCTGGACAAACCATCAGACCTGTCCTGGCCTCTGCTTCCTTGATAATAATGCCCATCCTGCAGCATGGTCTTGAGGCCCAGAGAGCAGATTAGTAGATCAGGTGGTAGAATTCTTCTTGCCCCTATTTTGAAGGCTATGTATAGAAATTAGGTGTGACTCTCGAGATGTTAGAGGCCAAGGTGCATGATATTAAAATGTAGTTTTCATTGCTGCTGGGGTTATAATCACCCTTGCATTCTCCAGCTTGCCTTACTTACTACATTATTTAATTCTTTCAGAAGCCCTGTGAGAAAGGTTAGGAAGGGCAAAGAATAATTATCTCCATTTTACATGGGAAAGAGAAGCAAAGAAAGGTTAATGTACTGTCAAAAGTTGCCTGGCTGGTTTGTGTGACAGGGCTTTCTGCTCAGTCCAGTCCAACAGAACTGAATTTCCACATCTCCAAAACAGGCGCTAATCCAGACTGGGGTCCTTCTACAAATTAATTGTAAGGGAAAAAAGGGGGGAGAGAGATGTGTAGATTAGGAGACATAAGGGACATATCCATTGATAATGGGTATGAGGGTTCTTTCTGGGGTGATGAAAATATCCTAAAGTTAGATTAGGGTGATGGTTTCATAACTCTATAAATATGCTATAAGAAACATATATTTGTACACTTTTTAAATAGGTGAATTTCATAGTATATAAATTACATCTCAACAAAGATATTTTAAAAAGGGCATACCAATTTTTTTAAAAATGGGCAAGACTAATCTATTACGGCTATGGATGCATACTTGGGTGAAAAAAACTCTAAAGAAATGCAAGGCGGTGATTAGTGTGGAAGTCAGGATTCCTTTCAGGTAGAGGGAGGGTTTTGTGATTGGAATGGGACACAGGAAAGAGTTTCTGGAGTGGGGAGCAGGTTTTATTTCTTGACCTGAATAGTAGTTACACGGGTGTTTACCTTATAATAACTCATTAAGCTCTACATGTGTTTTGTATAGTTTTCTGTATCTGTTTTGTTATATAATAAAATAGTTTTTAAAAATAGAGGAAACCAAGTATGCAATAACACCTTGTACCAGACATACTCTAAGGTGGCTCCCAGGAAACCCACCTGCTGGCACTCATGCCCTTGTGTAATCTCCTCCTCTTGAGTGTGGGTGGGACCCGTGCCTTGCTTCTAACCAACAGAATGAGGCAAAGGCGATGGGATGTATGCAATTCCATGTTTATGTGATTATGTTGTATAAGATTTTGTGTCCATCTTGCTAGAAGACGCTCTCTCCCTTGTTGGTTTTGGAGAAGCACACCGCTGTGTTGCAAAGGCCCATAGGGTAAGGAAGTGAGGGTGGTCTCCAGCTGACAGCCAGCAAGATACTGAGGCCCTCATTCCAACAACCCACAAAGAACTGAATGCTGCCAACAACCACTCGAGTTTGGAAGCAGTTCCTTCCCCTGCTGAGCCTCTGATGGCACTGAGGGCCCCAGCTGAAATGTTGGTTGCAGCTTGTGAAACTCTAAAGCAGAAGCCTTAGCTAAGCTGTGCCCTGACATCTGACCCAAAGAAACTGTAAGATGATAAATGGGGTTTTTCTTTTTGTTTTTCAGGGTTTTTTTTGAAGTTAGAATCTCACTCTGTCGCCAGGGCTAGAGTGCAGTGGCGTCATCACAGCTCACTGCAACCTGGGCTCAAGCGATCCTCCTGCCCCAGCCTCCTGAGTAGCTGGGACTACAGTACACACCACCACACCTGGCTAATTGTTCTAGTTTTTGTAGCGATGGGGTCTCGCTCTTGCTCAGGCTGGTCTCGAATTCCTGACCTCAAGCGATCCTCCTGCCTCGGCCTCCCAGAGTGCTAGGATTACAGGTGTGAGCCACTGTGCCCAGACATAAATGTGTAGTTTTTTAAACCACTACATTCATGGTAATATTATTACACAGCAATTGATAAGTAACACGTGACCTTTATGTTTGGGGGTCCCTAAGACCACCCTCAGGTTCAGTGACTCACTAGAAGGACTCAGGGAACTCAGCAAAACTGTTATACTCACAGTTACAATTTATTATAGTAAAAATCTACAGATTAAAATCAGCAATGGAAAAAGGCACATAGGGCAGGGTCTAGGAGAGATTCCAATTGTCCTCTCCCAGTGCAGTCATGAGGACGATGCTTAATTCTCCTAGCAATGATATGCGGCACCATGCATGGAATATCACCAACAAGGAAATCTGACCCAGGCCTTGATGTCCAGGGCTTTTATTGGGGTCAGTCATGTAGGCAACACCTCACTGCCCACATGGCTGGCTTAGTCTCCAGCCCCTGCTGAGGACAAGCTAATATTGCATGGCCCAAGAACCCCAGGTAAACAAGGACACTCTAATCAGCCAGAATATTCCAAGTGCTTACAGATTATCTCCCACGAGCCAGTCAGGGGCCAGTCCTTTCTTTGGAATGTGGAGGGTCCAAACACCCTAAGTATAACTGCTGAGTTAATCCTGTACTGCACAAAAGAATTAACTTCTTTTTTTTTTTTTTTGAGACAGGGTCTTGCTCTGTTGCCCAGGCTGAAGTACGGTGGCATGATCACAGCTCACTGCAGCCTCACACTCTTGGGCTCAAGCGATCCTGCTGTCTCAGCCTCCCCAGTAGCTAGTACTACAGGCATGTGCCTCCACACATGCTAATTTTTCAAATTTTTTTGTAGAGACAGCATCTCACTATGTTGCCCAGGCTGTTCTCAAACTCCTAGCCTCAAGCAATCCTCCTGCTTTGGCCTCCCAAAGTGCTGGGATTACATGAGCCACTGCGCCTGGCCAAGAGGATTAACTTCAGAAGTGGTTTTCTTAAGCCAAGTTACCACTCTGCGTGAAGACAAGGAAAGGGATCAGGAAGTCACTGTGTTTTAACCCCCGAGGAACCCTTACACCCTTACTTGCTTTATGATCAGGGAATTTCCAGGGTGTAAGCCATACAGCCAGAAGGCAGGGTGCAGAGGAGCGGAGGCAGAGACCGTGCACTCATACAGAAGTTTCTCCTCATTGGCTACTGAATAGAAGGCGAGCTTCCCCTCCTCGAGGTCTAGCCAGATGCCCACCACCCCAGGTCTGTCTGAGCCGAGGACAGTTTCCTTGATCATGTGCCACGCAGAGAGCTGGCTAGTCCCCTTCCACTCTACACAGCAAGAGTCTGTAGTCCTCCCCAGGATCCGGTCACGGCTCATCCCCCAGGAAGCCACTCCAACTGCCCAGTGGCTGCAGTGCCTGGTGTCCACTTCCCAGTACTGCTGCCCAGAAGAGAAGGCCTGGGAACATAAGACCTGGCTGGTCGAAAACCTCTCACGGCTCCAGGGATAGGATTGTGGGCGGTGGGACACGGTCACTATCTGGCAATCCTTGGACACCTCCAGGCTACAGGAGAGGGTCTGCAAGTCAAAGGTTGGATTGATGGCCCCTGGGTTGGGGGGGAAACAAGAACATAGTCTGTTAGCTTTTGATTGTCCATGCTAAGAGGTCCTCAAATAGCAAAAAGCAGCTTTGTATCTTTTAGTGTGATAATGTTTTACTCATAATGGCATTAAAATCAGTAGATCAACTTGCAATTTTCTGTATATACCCCTGAGGTTGTTATATCAACAATATCCCTTTCCCACCTTAATTTTTACCTACCCATTAGCCATCTTTCAGGAAGCCCTCTCTAAATCCCACCCAGGAAGTCATCTCTTGCTTTTCTTAATTCTGGAGCTTTATGTGTTCTCTCATGATACTTACCATCTTCTACCTATAGCATGGTGATTTATGACCATGGATGCTTATATCTCTCCAGTTAAACTGAAGCTTCCTGATAAAGGACCATATTTTTTTCATTTTGTGTAGTTCATACTGTTTCCTAAAGAGTGAATAAATAATTGCTAACACTTATGCAGCATAACTACGCCAGGTGCTTTATACACATCCATTCATTTAACCCTCACGGCAATCCCACAAGAGAAGTACTATTATTATCTCCATTTTACTGATGAGGGAACCAAGGCTCTAGGGGGTTAAGTGGCTTGTCCAAGATCACACAGCCAGTGAGCAGAGCTGTTGGGAGCCAAACCCAAGCAGTCTGGCTCTGAGATCCATGCTGTTAAGGACTGCCCCAGACTGGGACAGCAGTAGTACCTCAGCAGGTTGGGGAACAGGCAATTGGCTGTAATTGGTGGCCCCAGCACAGATGCCCAAAGGTTGCCTGGGCTCTGAGTGCTCATGGGTCTGGCTGAGCTTGGAATTTGGGATACTCAGCCTGTTTTGCCTTTGTAATCAGCTTCCCCTGTGGAGGGATCTGGTCTGGGGAAGAAATCCAGGGACAGTAAGCCAAGGAGAGGCCCTAGCAGCAGGAGGATGGACATAGCCTGTTCTCAGCAGTTCCTCTCTGCAGCAAGCCAAACCCAAGTCATAAGTGGACCACATATTAATACTTACATGGAGCAAACCGAGAGGCTCTCTTGGGTGCAGGGAGGCTCTGGTTAGGCAGTGGGCACGAGGAGGAAGATGGAGCTTCTGGGAGTTCCACTAAGGAATCAGAGAAATTGGAAGGAGAAAGTCTCATCAGAAAAAGGCAAACTGAAGGTATCCAAGGCATGACCAAGGCACATGGTTTGTCTTCCTCATTATTAGCATATTTTTGAGCATCAGGACTTGATTGGGCAGTACATGCTGCCCAGGCACGTCCAGCCCCATGTTCTTACTGTGGACTTTTTTACTGTCTGTTCCCACTAAGCTCTAAGCTCCTTGCTGGCAGTGATCATGTTTTCTATATGTTCTAAGCACCAAGCCCCATATCAACCCACACATAGAAAGTATTTGATACATATTTGTCAAATAATTTAGCTAATACAGTTCCAGGGGATCACAGTAACCTGACACCCAGAATATCAATGACTCCCAAGTCAATGCTTTAAATAGTTGTGATATAGACAAGGTGGTATGAGTTGGTGTGAGACCCATCTCAATTGCTGATACTTCCTAATTCCCTCTCCTTGTGCTAAAGTTTAATGATTAACTTAAAGCAGCCATGTGATAGAGTGCCATGACCACACCAGGTAGGAGAAGGTAAGCGAGGGAAGTCCTGGAGTGTGGACTTTGAAGGTGAAATCTTCCCCCATTTCTGTCTTGAAGTGACAGCAGCATAAAGTGAATCTAAGACTCGGACTGAGAAGAGAAAAAAGACCCTGTCCAGGGTGGCTGTGATAACTTAGGCCATGGGAGCAAGAGAGCTGCCTGTTGAGAGGCTACTCTCAAAATTCAGGTGGTAATGAAACAACCCAAGTGTCCGTCGAGGGATAAATGGATAAACAAAATGTGCTACATACATGCAACAGGATATTATTCAGACTTAAAAAGGAAGGAATTCTGATACATGCTATAACATGGGTGAACCTCAAGGACATTATGCTATGTGAAATAAGCCACTCACAAAAAGACAAATGCTGTATGATTCCACTCATTTGAGGTACCTAAGTAGTCAAATTCATAGAAATAGAAAGTGGAATAGTGGTTTAGTGGTGGGGTGGGGGTAGAATTCAGAGTTGTTTAATGGGTATAGAGTTTCAGTTCTACAAGATGAAAATATTCTGGAAATTGGTTATACAATAACATAAATATACTTAGTACCGAGCTGCACACTTAAAATGGATCAGATGGCAAATTTTATGTTATGTGTGTTTTTATCACAATTTTAAAAAAAGACAAAATTCTTCCTCGATGCTATTAGCAAAAAAAAGAAAAAAGGAAAAAAGACAAAATTCAGATGGGTATCACTATACTTCTGTTTAGCTGATAGGATTGATACTTATTGTTAATCATAGTTTAAAAACAATGTTTGCGGCCGGGCACGGTGGCCCACGCCTGTAATCCTAGCACTCTGGGAGGCCAACACAAGAGGATCGCTCAAGGTCAGCAGTTTGAAACCAGCCTGAGCAAGAGCAAGACCCCATCACTACTAAAAATAGAAAGAAATTAGCTGAGCATAGTGGCGCTCATCTGTAGTCCCAGCTACTCGGGAGATTGAGGCAGGAGGATTGCTTGAGCCCAGGAGTTTGAGGTTGCTGTGAGCTAGGCTGATGCCATGGCACTCTATCCTGGGCAAGAGAGTGAGACTCTGTATCAAAAAAAAAAAAAAAAAAAAAAGACCCCATCTCTACAAGAAAATTAAAAAAAAAAAAAATTAGCCAGATGTAGTGGCATGCATCTGTAGTTCCCAGCTACTTGGGAGGCTGAGGCAGGAGGATTGCTTGAGCCCAGGAGTTCAAGGTTAGAGTGAGCTATGAGACTTATTGTCAATTTAACCTACAATTATATCTGCACCCATATGAAATGATATATGTGCACAGTTACTGACATCAGCCTTGTTTGTAATGGAACACAACTGGAAATAATTATGCATTCATCAGTAGAGGATTAGGAAAATAAATGTTGGCATACCCATAAATTGGAATACTGTGCAGCTATAAAAGAGAAAATGCTCTAGGTACTGAGTTGTGAAGGTATCAAGAAATAAAAGAGAAAAGCAAAATGCAGAACATTGTGTATAGTGTGCTACCTTTGTCTAACAGAAGATTGGGAGGAATAAGAATATAAATTCATATTTGCTTGTATTTATATAAATAACTTCTGAATTGACACTCAAGAAACTAATACAAGTGGTGCACTGAGATGAGGGGATGGGGAAATTGGGCACCCATGAGAGGGAGACACTCACTGTATGCTTTTTTTTATATTGTTTTGAATTTTGAATTAAAATTTTTAAATTTTAAATTTGGCCAGGCACAGTGCCTCATGCCTGTAATCCTAGCACTTTGGGAGGCCAAGGCAGGAGGAGCTCAGGAGTTCAAGGTTACAATTAGCTATGATCAATCACATCATTCACTTCAGCCTGGGCAACAGAGCAAGACCCTGTCTCTAAAATAATAATAATAATAATTTAAATTTAACTCCCAATTTAAAAATCGATCTTAAATTTGCATAAATAAATAAAAGCACTAAGGAACCCACGCAGGATAAGAGGGTGCTTATTTCTCAGATAATTTTTAGAACAACTAATAAAATTCTAATTTTTTTTTTGAGACACAGCCTTGCTCTGTTGCCCCAGCTAGAGTGCAGTAGTGTCATCATAGCTTATTGCAACCTCAAACTCCTGGGCTCAAGCGATTTTCCTGCCTCAGCCTCCTGAGTAGCTGGGACCACAGACATGCACCACCACGACTGGCTATTTTTCCTATTTTTTGTAGAGACGGGGGTCTCGCTCTTGCTCAGGCTGGTCTTGAACTCCTGGCCTCAAGTGATCCTCCCACCTCAGCCTCCCAGGGAGTTAGGACTACAGGCGTGAGCCACTGCACCTGGCCTCTTAAGAAACTTTTTCCATTCTCAAGTCAGTAGTAGGTTGAAAAAAAAAAAAAAAAACTGTTTCCAAGAAATCGACTTACATAAGAAATAACTCTTTAAGTAGAGCAATATCACTCAAACATAAAAATATAAAATATAAAAAAGCTATCAGAGATATGTCTCTAAAGCATATCAAGTTAGCAGTGGCCAGAGCAGGAGGTAGAGCCCAGGAGGCCAGAGCTAATGTCTAGTATCTAACAATCAGGTGTTAATTGTTTTTCAGTCATAACTGGGAGAACAGCAGGGAACCTGCAGAGTTGGGACAGTTTCTTTTCTATATGGTTACTATTTAATATTAAAATACTCCCCCAAAATTATATATATATATATATTTTCTTTTCTTTTTTTTGAAACAGGGTCTCAGTCACCCAGGCTGCAGTGCAATGGCACAATCATAGCTCACTGCAACCTCAATCTCCTGGGCTTGAGCAATTCTCCTGCCTTCTCCCTACCCCCCGCCCCACCAGTAGCTGGGATTACAGGCAAGCACCACCACACCTGGCTGATTTTTCTATTTTTTGTAGAGAAAGGGTCTCACTCTTACTCAGGCTGATCTCGAACTCCTGGACTTAAGCAATCCTTCTGCCGAGGTCTCCCAGAGTGCTAGGATTATAGGCGTGACCCAGCACACCTGGCCCAGAAAATATATTTTAATAGAATGTATCAAGAACTATTTACAAAGTTGCGTGTTTTGTTAATAAAGACATTTACTAGTTAAAAAGGAAAAAAGCAGCCTCCAGGGAGATAACAAAGATGATCTGTAAGGTTCTGGGTTTACGAGTCTTAGAAAATGAGTTTCTATTTATTATGGGCCTGTGATATTCACACCTCCTGTCATTTCCAAAAACTTATCCAGCCACAAAAACACCTTGGCCCACTCCTACCTGGTTTACAAACACCACAGTGTTTGTAACTAATGCAACTAAGCTCTGGGATCCTGTCCCTAAAGACCAAAACCATGGAGCACTTTACCATTTTCCCCCCAACTTCTCTATTTAATCCTCCTCCATTAAATAAAATCAACTCACCCTGTGTTTGTTCTTCAGAAGCCTCTTTCCACGTGAGGTTTTTTCGTAATTTTTCCTGAATTACTTCTAGATCATGGAGAACATCTCTCATTTTTCCCTCAGATGTGCTGGAAGTCACTAGCTTTGGAGAAGCCAAAGAAAGGTCCACCCCAGAAGAAAAAGTCTATTGATAAATCATTTAAAAAATAAATAAATACATGCAAGTCCCCTATAAATCCCATAAATAGTATATTCAAGTTGTCATCCATCTTTAATTTCCCATTTAACTGCTAGCAAGTTTTAAAAACAAAATTAGTCCCTTAAAATGTGTGCCTTAGAAACAATCTGGAATAACACATAGTTCAGCAAAAATATCAGAGTGGTTATTTCTGGGTGATGGGGTTATGGAGGATCTTAATTTGTTTTCTTTAAACTGCTATGTATTTTCTAATATTTTATACAACGAACATGGATTTCTTAGGTAATACCAAAAAAGTTTAACATTTGTAGGCCCATCTTATAGGGACTTTACAAAATAAATAATACAGATGGTCACTGAGATAAGCCACAGAGGTGAAAATAATGTCACTTCTCAAGAGCCAACTCTCAAGTTGCCTGCATCTAGCCCTGCTTTCTGGGGACTCCAACACATGCTCCCTGATTTTCTTTAGCTTCAGGCCCTGTTATTCCTCAATACACCCCTGCATTTGTTCCCCAATTTCAACCCCTGACTT
>CAUYPO010038086.1:0-11086 GCA_963574435.1 Cheirogaleus major | reverse complement strand
CTGCGGGGCAGGAGGGACAGCGTCGGTGCCGCGTTCATGGGACCCCCCGCCCGGGCGCCGGCTCCCGGTGCGGCCCGCCCCCACGCTGTGGCGCCCCCCCGCCCCGCTGCCCTCCCTCGCACCCCCTCGCTGGCACTGGCTCCTTTCAGGGCTCAAGCTCGAAACCCCCTTGCCGGAGGCTCCCCTGATTCCCTGACTGCCCCTCTGCCCCGCGGCTGCCTGTCCAGGCAGGAGCCGGCCGGGATGGCTCATCCCACCGCGGGCCCCGGGCGCAGAGGGCCAGCCGGCGGCCTTCGCAGAGCGGGTGACGATTGGCTGCAGCGATGAGCCCACCGGGGCGGGCCGGGCGGTCGCCACAGAGAGGGTGCGGGCCGAACCGGGAGCCGCAGCCCGGGCGGGGGGTCCCAGGACCTCGTCACCGACGCTGTCCCTCCTGCCCCGCAGGGTCAGCTGGCAGCCGGCCAGGTGGGCCAGCCGCCCCGGCCGGCTCCCCCGTCTACCTGGACCTGGCCTACCTGCCCGGCGGGAGCAGCGCCCGCCTGCTGGACGCGGAGTTCTTCCGCAGGGTGCGTGCGCTCTGCTACGTCATCAGCGGCCAGGACCGGCACAAGGAGGAGGGCCTGCGGGCCGTGCTGGACGCGCTGCTGGCCAGCAAGCAGCGGTGGGACCGCGACCTCCAGGTGCGTACCGCCCCGCGGCCTAGACGGGGCACCCCGTCCGCCCAGGCAGGGCTCGGAGAGAGGAAGCCGCGTCCCCGGGGCCACGCAGGGCTGGGGGGGGGAGCACGGGAGCCCCACCCAGCTCAGCCTTTAGGTGACCCTCCAGGCTGCGTTTCTGTCCGGTCACCTTCCTCGTCGTCGGCAGTGCGGGAAGCCTGGGGGAGGACGCAGGGCCGGGGCGACTTGACCCCCTCCCCGATACCCTGTCACTTAACCGCGCCTCTGTTGCGCGGACCGGCCGGGACAGGACAGGCGGGCTGTGCGGCCGGAGGGCCAGGGTCACCCTAAAGGCCGCAGGAAGCCGCGAGATCCAACGGAGCCTGGGAGGGTGAGGCGAGCTCAGGGAGGAGAGGGACCAGGAGCGAGGCCGGCGTGCTCCCCGGGGCGTGAGGGAGGGAAGACGGGCTTGGCCCGGGGAGGGATTTGCAGAGCAGTGGCCTGGTCTCCTGTGTCGAGAGGGTCCCTGAGTGCTGTGTGAAGGAGAAGGGACTTCGAGGCAGGGCTGACCACCAGCCACAGAATTCAGGGCAGAGCGAACGGGTTCAGAGAGGAGGCTGGAGGGCCGTCGAGTGCGGGAAGGAAGGGGAGCCGGGCTGGGCCAGCAGGGCAGAGGGTGCTCCCCTCACTGGTGGTCCGCCCGTCCTTCCCGCAGGTGACCCTGATCCCCACCTTCGACTCGGTGGCCATGCACAGGTGGTACGAGGAGACGCACGCCCGGCACCAGGCGCTGGGCATCACGGTGCTGGGCAGCAACAGCATGGTGTCCATGCAGGACGAGGCCTTCCCGGCCTGCAAGGTGGAGTTCTAGCCGCGCCCCGACTCCGCCCCCCGCCCGACTCCGCCCCCACCGCCCCGACTCCGCCCCCACCGGCCCCGCCCTGACCCCGCCCCCGCCCAACCCCGCCCCCACCGCCCCGCCCCGCACGCACCAGGAATAAACCGTGCCCTCTGCTTGGCTGTGGCCTTCGTTCTGCCAACAGGAGACTCACCATGTGGGCCCCAGTCCCCGGGGAGCAGCTTCCGTTCCGTGGGCTCCCGGGGACCCCATAGGGGAGGCTCGCTCTGGCACCTGTGGCAGATGGGGAAACCCGGGCCTCTCAGGCCCTGGCGAGGGAAGGAAGCGCCTCTCAGAGTTAACGACCGTGGCCTCCACCCTAACGCAGCGACCACGAGGGCCGAAGTCACTGAAGGGAGTAGCCGCCTCACCCCATCACACAAGCCAGTTGGTGCCCAGGGTGGGATTTGAGTACTGGTCGCCGAGCTCCAAACCATAAAACAAAATCACCCTTCTGTCTCCAGAGATGGTTGATGTACGTTCCAGGAAAGTCACACTGTACAGGGAGGTTTTTCTTTTCTCTTCTTTTCTTTTTTTGCTTGAGACAGAGTCTCACTCTGTCGCCCAGGCCAGAGTGCCGTGGCGTTATCACATCGCACTGCAGCCTCGAACTCCTGGGCTCAAGCGATCCTCCTGCCTCAGCCTCCTCCCAAGTAGCTGGGACTACAGTCATGTGCTGTCACGCCCGGCTAATTTTTTTATTTTTTGTAGAGACAGGGGTCTCGCTATGTTGTCCAGGCTGGTGTCAAACTCCTGGCCTCAAGTGATCCTCCCACCTCAGCCTCCTGGAGTGCTGGGGTTACAGGTGTGAGCCACCGCACCTGGCCTGAAAGGTTTCATAGAGGAATCTGAAACCCAAAGGTTACAAATCATCACTTCCAGAGGAACACGCTCCCTGACCTTTCTCTTCATGTACAGAAGCTTCCGATTCAGTGTTAGCGGCCGCATCGTCCACGCTGGGCTTGAACGGCAACCTCAAATCACACGTCCTAGCCCTGACACCTGTGAACGTGGTCTTATTTTAAAAAGGGATCTTTGCAGATAGAATGAAATGAAAGAGCTCAAGATGAGATAATCCCGGAGTACCCAGGGTGGCCCAGAGTCCAATGACATGTGTCCCCGTGAAAGAAAAGGAGGCCGTCGAAGACGGAGGCAGAGCTTGGAGTGATTTGGCCACATGCCAGGGAGCTCCTAGGGCCGCCAGCACCTGGAAAGAGACGAGGGAGGACCCTCCCCTCGAGCCTCCTGAAGGGCACCAACCCTGCCGACACCTTGGGTTTGGACTCCTGGTCTCCAGAGCTGGGAGAAGATAGCGGCTTGTGGTTCGAAGGCACTGGCTTGTGGCTGTTTGTCACAGCAGCCACGGCAAACTGACACACCATCCGCTGTGTGTCCTGAGCTGGCCAGCAGACTGCCTTCCTCCCTGGAAATGGCGGTTCAAATCACTCTTGCAACTGCTCTGTAAGACTCTGTGGTGCAGACTTCGTCCTCCGGCTGTGTCACTGGCGTCTCAGGGAGCTCAGGCCGAGGCAGCAAAATCCCACGCACTGGGTCGCCTGAACGACTTGACGTTTATTTCCGACGGCTCTGGAGGCTGGGAAGTCCAAGTTCAAGCTGCTGGCCGGCTTGGGTCCAAGTGAGGACTCTCCTTCCGACTTGCAGACGGCCACCTTCTTGCCGCGTCTTCACGTGGCAGGAAGAGGGGGAGAGACAGGAAAGACAGTACACGGGCTGTATGGAATCCCGTCGCCGCCCCCCTCACGGCCTCATCTAACTCTAATCACTGCCCAAAGTCGTCCTCTGCAAATGCAGTCCCACTGCAGGCTAGGACTTCACCGCAGGGATCTGGGGGGGCACGTGGCATTCAATCCATGACAGTTGGGGTTCAGAGGCCTAGGGCCACTGGCCAGCCTGGAAACCTCCACGAAGGATTAGTTACAAACACTCTGGGTGGGAGCCGGTCTCTGGCCATCTTCGTGGGATGTTGGGTCTTTTTTTTTTCCTTCTTTTTTTGAGGCAGAGTCTCACTCTGTTGCCTGGGCTAGAGTGCTGTGGCGTCAGCCTCGCTCACAGCAACAGCTCACAGCTAGGATTACAGGCGTGAGCCACTGCGCCCGGCCATGGGATTTCCCTTTTTATCAAATTTTGATCTACATTCATTAGTCCAGTGACCTATTTTGCCACACCGGCCACAAGGTCTCGAGGGCAGAGTTTTTCTGGGTCGGGCACTGGAGAAGCCTCCAGCCTACCCTCCCTGTTTGTATTCCTTTCTAATATGTCCCACTTTGCCACAATTAAAGCATGTGGGCCGATTATTACCTTTTTGGTTTTTTTGGTTTTTTTTTTGATTATTACCTTTTTGAATGGCTCCAGCCAATACAGTGGCATGGTAAGCAGCGCCCCCTACACCAGCACAGGCTCGCACATATTCATCCAAAGTAGCGCCACCAGCCTTTATGGGCGCCAAATTTTTTGACAATCAGGATTAGCATTTTCTACAGCCAAAGATTGTATGATAATAGTAGTGGCCTCTGTGGAACTAACGCTTCTCTGGACCGCCTCTTTAAGGCGAGATTAAAAAATCAGTATATGGCTCAGTGGGGCCTTGCATAATTTTGGCAAAAGATGGCCCCAGCGTTCCAGATGTCTCAATCCTTTTCCAGGCTCGGATAAAAATAGATTTAGTCTGAGCTAAGGCTGCATCTCTGAGTCCCGCTTGGGCTTCTAAGGTTTTATATTGCCCTGAGCCTGTAAGCTCGTCCTCCGTTGGCCCCGGAGGATTTTGTTGAGCGTTAAGACGAGCCTGAATACGTGCTCCCTCAACCCATCAACTGCAAAGTTGTAGCCATTGAGGGCTGTCCAAGGTAGTCCCTAACTGTTCCCAATCAAAGGAAGAAGGGTGTTCTGGCTTGAATAGGCATCAATAAGACCGGTAACAAAGGGAGATTGGGGACCATATGATTGAATTGCTTGCTTAATTTCTTTTAAAACTTTGTACGGGAGGCTCTGATATCTAATATTAAAACCTCCTCCTGGATAGTTAGCATACTCCAGGGCCCAAAGGTTCCCTAATGATGGGGAACGCCCTATGTTGTGGAATAGTGAAGGTGGTGCCTGACTTTGGCATTAAAGGTGGATTATCATCAAAATCAGGAGGAAGGGGAAAATCATCATCCATCTCCAAAGCCCTCAAAGGGACCTTAAAGACATGTTCTGAAAGCAGAGCAGTTGGCTGAACAGGATATGCAGAGAGAGGAGGAAGCGGCGGCAGACCAGCCGTCGCAGCCATCCGTGTTCTCTCAAGCCGAGGAAGAAGTTTCTGTATTTTGGACCAAATGAGCTCTCTCAAGTTTGTTTGAGCCAGGGCATCACTCGGAGGTTCCTCCTGTTCTTGGTGACCATTCAGGTCCTCAGATGGAGGCATCCCCCCACCTGAAGGTCCCGGAGGATACTCGTCAGCCTCCTCGTCGGAATGGCCCTTCTCTGAGTCTGACTGTAGGAGGCATAAAGCCTGGGTGATAGCACTACAAACTGACCAAATTTTTTTTTTTTTTTTGAGACAGAGTCTAACTGTTATCTGGGCTAGAGTGAGTGCCGTGGCGTCAGCCTCGCTCACAGCAACCTCAAACTCCTGAGCTCGAGCAATCCCCTGTCTCAGCCTCCCGAGTAGCTGGGACTACAGGCATGCGCCACCATGCTCGGCTCATTTTTTCTATATATTTTTAGTTGGCCAATTAATTGCTTTCTATTTATAGTAGAAACGGGGTCTTGCTCTTGCTCAGGCTGGTTTCGAACTCCTGAGCTTGAGCGATCCGCCCACCTCGGCCTCCCAGAGAGCTAGGATTACAGGCGTGAGCCACCTTGCCCGGCCCTGACCAAATTTTTAAATCAACGTCTCCCTGTTGATGGGCTACATGAAAGGCTTTAACAATTTGTTGCCAACTATGGAGATTTAATCGTACCTGAGACTGGGACTGAAACCAAAAACAATGTTTCTGCACTAAAGTGAACAGCTGCTTTAGGGTTCTTTCTTTTACTTCAACCCCCACTGAATCTAACAATCCTTGAATTAACTTTAGATATTCACGCTTGGTGGCTGAGGGGGTGTTTCCCATTTCTCCTGAGAGTCCCATGTTGGGTGCCACTTACCAATAGCCAAAGGGGTGCCTGCTTGGCCCCTCCGTCCTGAAATGACGCAACCCTGCTCACTGCGCAATGTGTCGTAGCCCGTTTGCAGGATGGGGGATGAACACAAATACAAAGAAACACACAAAGAAAGACACAGACACACATAAAGATGGTACAAGACAGCAGTGCTGTAAGCACCAGTCATTTTATTTTTATACTCTAAAAATCAAAGTTACTTCCTTATATGTGACCACCTAGGTATTGCAGCAATGGCTATAAATTCCAGAACACGTAGCCTAAGGACACAGATGTATCATGACTCGGGGTCTTAATGAGGTTGCTTAAGTCTACGGCCATAAACCAGAGTTTGAGATAAGCACAGATAAGCAATGCAGCCACAAAGGGAAACTTTCTGTTCCCATCCCTTTTGGCCTGGACCCCTGCGGCTGTGCCTGTCTTAGGTTGTTCCTCCTCGAGAGGAATCTTACCCGTCATTGGCTAACCAGCCATCCCATGAGCTCAGGCAGTACCCATAAGGGCAAAGTGTTTATCAAGTGGCCTCCAGACCCCCAGGGCTGTGGGGCTGGGAAACATTTGCTTATATGCAGAAGCTCAAACTCTTTGTTATGCCTTCAAGCAGCAACCCTGTTTGTTAGGTGAACCTAAGCCAGAATGTATGACTCTCATGCCACTCTGGGCTGGGCACGTATTCCTTCTCCTAAGATTAATTCTTAAGCTGAACAATTTTATGGCAGGTCCTCTACATCTGGGTGTGGTGGCTCATGCCTGTAATCCCAACACTATGGGAGGTCAAGGCGGATCGTTTGAACTCAGGAGTTTGAGACCAGCCTGAGTAAGAGTGAGAGCCCGTCTCTACTAAAAAAATAGAAATAAATTAACTTGACAACTAAAAAATATGTAGAAAAAATTAGCCAGGCATGGTGGCACATGCTTGTAGTCCCAGCTAATAGGGAGGCTGAGACAGTAGGATTGCTTGAGCCCAGGAGTTTGATGTTGCCGTGAGTTAGGCTGATGCCACCGCACTCTAGCCGGGACAACAGAGTGAGACTCTGTCTCAAAAGAGAGAAAGAGAGAGAGAGAGAGAGAGAGAGAGAGAGAGAGAGACAGAGAGAGAGAATTGTTCTAACAATTATTCATCTATTTACAAATTTGAATTTTTGAGATGATTGCATTATGCACTAGTCACCCATGAATATCAAGAAGCTAAAGGAGTTAACTAGGACAGTTTCATTTCTATAGTATATACTTTCATAAGAAAGTATTAATTAATTAATTAATTAATTAAATATTTATTGATTTTCTACTATGTGCTTGGAGTTTACTCAGTAATCTAATAAATGCCTTTTTATTTAATTTATTCATCACATCAACTAGATTTTAGTGATTTGTGATGAAGAAACTGAAGCCAGGGAGGGTACATAGCAAGATCACACTGTTGCTAAATGTTATAATAGTTTTTGCTTGGAAATATATTTTACTTTCCATTTCATTACACTGTGTTTGTGTGTGCGCTTAGATGATAAGGATTTTATATTATAAAACATTAATTAAATATTACTTTTCAGATTTTTATAGTCCATCATTCAATCAATAATAAATCACTAAACCTAACCTGAGTTTCTCTTATTTTAAATTATAGACTGCTAAATGTAATTTAATTGACAATTATGTTCTAAGTGACCAAGTGTTTACAATTGCTTACTTCTTACTCTCTGCTTAATCTTTACCATACTTTAGTTAGGCCTCTCTTTTCTTTAGGACCCTGAACTCTGCTATGAACAAGCATTAAAAAAAGTGAAATATGGCCTCTTTTCCTGTTTGTCCTGGGGATTTTCTCAGCACAGAAAGATAGTTTTCAGTCAGAATCCACTGGTCATTTCCCCTTGCTTGTCCACCTTCCCTTCCAAAGATTATACTTATTTTTGCTTGCCTCTTCTCTTTACTCTATGAACTAAAAGCCTCTTTCTGTTTGATTTTGAAATGCTAGCAGATTTCTGAGATCTGGAGCAGTCTCCCCATTTCATTATTATTTTTTATAAGTAAAATCAATCTCTATTTAAGTCCCTATTTGTCTTTATTTGAGATAAATATAAACAAGCATTTGAAATTCTAAGGGGGGTGGGCAGGTTACATGGCTTTAGTTTTGTTGTGGTGGTATCATCTAGGAAGCACGAACTTTATCTCCCTAGGATAAATTGGGAGAACAGATGGGGTAGAAATAGTTGTACAATATCAAAAGACAAAATCAGAACAAATTTATATACAGATCTAATTGGCTTTATTTGTGATTCATGAATCCAGGTAGCCTCTTTTCTACAAAATAGAATGAGAGCTCCCACTGGACTATAGCAGAACAGCCAGTTTTGTAAGGTAGAAACAAGGAAAGAAAACAATAGAAAGAAAACTGATTGGTTAACATTAGGTTATAACAGATTACTTTTTCTAAGGGATAAAGCAGAGGAGACTTTCCTATCACTGACTGGGATCTCCTTTTTTACAGAAAAAAAATGGCCTGTTTTTGGATCTATTTGCTTCCTGAAAGTTTCAGTTTGATTATGTGGCATTTAGCATGAGTGACTGACTCCCTTTTTTTTGGTCTGGTTTCTTGGTGCCTAGTGAAAGAACTCACTCCAAAACAATGGCCTTCCATAATTTTTGTTTAACACCAAATAAACAAGTTCAAAGCTGTGGTCATTTATTGAATATTTATGAGGCAAGAAACAGAAAATTCTCTTTTCTGAAAGAACCAATGCTGATTTTATTTGCAGTCCCAGAACCACATTCTTTTAATCATCACAAAATGAATTTTATGTGGCTACATAAGAAAAAAGTATCTACTATTAACTAAGAAATAAAATAAATTTCAAACCTTCATGTTACATGAAAATTTTGAATTTAAATAAAAAAAGAAAACAGGTTTCTCCTCGAATACTTTTGACTACTGTCATCCACTACCAGTAAAAGGATATTTCCACTGAAACCAGTGTTCATAGTCAAGTCTATTTAATATGCTCATCAGCTTTTAAAATTAATCATCAATTTCTCCAGGACAGGAGTTTTCAAAGTAAGATCTCCAGCAGCATCAGCATCACTTAGAAACTTAGTAGAAATCCAAATTGTTAGACTCAACCTCAGCTCCACAAAAATTAAGGTGGCATCCAGTAGTTTGTTTTAACAATCCCCCCAGGCAGTTCTGATGCATTATCAAATTTGAGAACTGCTGTTTTAAAGGGATATGATTAGATGATTTTCAATCTAGTTTTTCCCCTCTTATTTACTACAGTGATTTACTCCACACTATTGTTCAGGCCATCTTGTTTCATCAAGATGTCGGGCAGGTGGGGGGAGAGGGGATGGATATATACATACACAATGAGCACGATGTGCCCCACCTGGGGGATGGACACACTTGAAGCTCTGACTCGAGGGGGGAAGGGGAGCAAGGGCAATATATGTAACCTTAACATTTGTACCCCCATAATATGCTGAAAAATAAGACTCCATTTTCCTACTTTGGGTTGTCTAAAAATAATGTCCTTTATTTAAACACATTTTGAGATTTTCATTTCTTAATAAGGTGGCTTATATTGTAAGATTAAAACTAATCAATGATATTTTATATGATTCTAGAGTTTTACTTTACTTTTACAATTCCAATAGAACTGACACTGGTGTGCAAGATGGAATATCAGAAACTCATTTTGTGTTTATCAACAAAGCATCTTGCAGTAGGCAGATATTAAAAACTGTGTGTAAAACTATTCTAAACTATAATGAAACATTTTGGAAATTCAATAAAAATATACAGGTAATTCAATAGCAGAAATGTTGACCAAATAATCCATGGTAGTGTTCTTTTAAATTAATTTCTGTAGTGTCAATGAAACATTAATGAGTCATGAATAAAGCTGTGGTCAAAGAAAGAATGATGTATTTTTGATCAGATTAAACATGTTTTGTGAAATGTTAACTTCCTTATATGTGATTTATATTATATATGAATTAGTTTAGCTTGGTATTTTTCTGGGAATTTGAAGGAATTCATATATATTCCTTGTCAACCCATTTTTTTTTTAACATATGACATGTGCTTTTTGTGCCCAATTCATTTCATTATAAAAGTTTGACACATTTCATACTTTATTCTTAGCATTTGTATTTTGAGGAGAAGAAAAAAGAGTTTGGGGAAGATTATTTGTTTTAATCCACAGGAGCAGTATGTATTTCTTACAATAAAATTGTTATGATAGTATGATCAAAAGCACATGCTTACAAGGACTTCTTTTTCTTCTATATCCCAGTGTTTATGAGATCATGACCCAGGTTCTCATTGACCACTCATTATAGACCTTGTTAGTGCCATGCTGCTGTCATTCCAGGATACAATCATGATAGCAGAAACCATAGCGGCATCTCAATTATGAGAATGAAGCCATAGGGCCAAAATATCAATCGTCAAAGCATTTTATATATCACAAAAGTCATGGCTAACCCTGGAGATAGTGAAAACTAAATATATTATTTGCATATTTTTTATCATTTTAGGCCAGGTGATAAAATATTAAAATAGTGCATAACTAGAAAAAAATCTACCAATTAGGAAAAATACAGAGACTAGTATGTCAGCTATAATTGAAACTGTATTAACTAGAAAGATAATTATTAAAATAACACAATAAAATGCAAAAGGCATAGGAAAATTTTATCTGCATAGAAATTGAGAGTTCATTAATACCTTTCATTAATATTAATGAAACCACCTATATTAAAATAATATAAGGCCGTAAGACAGGAATAGTGATAAAAGTCTGATTACTTTTTTTCCTTTTATTTCATTAAATTATGGGGGTACAAGTATTGTTAGGGTTACATTTATTGCCCCTACCACACCTCCCCCACCCCACGGTGCCATAGCTTCAAGCGTGTCCTACCCTCAAGTGGTGCGCACCACACCCATTATGCAAGTATATACCCTTTCCCTCCTTCCCCCTCCCAACTGCCCACCACCCGATAAAAGTTTGTTTTTTCTGTTTTTTTTTTTTTTTAATTTTGGTTACATTGTGTATCTTTGCCTCTCCCTAAGAAGGGTTAGAGGTATGCCCTTCACCCTCTCAATGCTCGCCACATCCATAAGATGTGGATCCCCCCACCCTCAAATCCCTGGTGAACACTACCACCATTTGAGCACCATAGTTTTAATCAGTCAGTACCAATATGATGGTGAATAGATGTGTAGCCCATTTTCCAAATCTTATGTCGCCTCACTTTGGATAACGGGCTTAAGCTTAATCCAGGATAGCATAAATGGTGCTAGCTCACTGTCATTTCTTAGAATTGAGTAATATTCCATTGTGAGCATATACCAAATTTTAATTATCCACTC